>JAPPVO010000002.1:147844233-147888611 GCA_030407325.1 Camellia japonica | reverse complement strand
TATTGCATGCACCGGGCTCGGCGCATCATACTAACTGCATTGTATTTCAATTCTAAGTTGAAAACGTGTTGGTTGTAGCATCATCATATGCCATCTTAGAATAGCCGAGCCTATTGTAGTTGCATCTTGCATGTGTTGCATTAGCCATCTTAACATGAACTAGGATCATGTATATGATTACTAACTAGTTTCTGTTTTGGCTTGGAGAGTACTAGGTGAGCATTTATGCTTTAGCATCTCGCATGTGTGTGAATGTTGCCATGATAGCATGCTTACCATGAGGCTATGTGTTTATGTGATATAACTGCCTGAATGCCTGTGGGTGAAGGTTGGATTACTGAATTGGAACAATCATTGAATGCAAGTTTTAAGCCCACTTGAAAGTGGCAAAACCATGTTTTCTAAGCCCACTTGAGGGTGGCAAATCCACATTTTAGCCTACTTACGAGTAGCAAACGCTTTTCAAAAACAAACATGAAATGTTTTGTTCCAACTCAGGCGATCCAGTCTATACTTGTATGTGTGCGCATCACATAGTAATTCTAGGCTAATAACCGGAATAAGAACACATAATGTTTTCAAAACTTGATATCATGTTAGTAGAGGCCGATCTTTGATCGGGCGAGCGGGGGTGCTCATAGTGACCTTCCCCAATCGTACCCAAGTTCCCGAGCCGAGGCAACTTTGGTGATGACGGACACGTGGCCTTAGGCAAACGAGTCAGGGTTTCCTAAATTCCCCCAAAAAAATATTTAGGGTGGCGACTCTGTATCTGGCAAAGCAGTCCATGTTTGGCACTTCTTTCAAAAAAATCTGTTTTCCAAAACGATTTGCCGGATTTGGACTCTTTGATGATTCATCGGTCTTGCATTGCACTTTGCGAGATTAGATACAGGACCGTGACATTGAGTCCTGAACTGTAGTGAGCCCAGTGAACAAAACGGGATCTCCTCCCGGGACGTTCGGGGACGTCTACAGTTTCTGGCGACTCTGCTGGGGAGTTTAGAGAGCTTGACTCGAACTCGTGATATCTTGTTTTGATTACACTTATGTGTCTCTTTACATTGCATTTGCATTGGTGCGCCTAAGTCACCGTGTTTGCCGTCTGCTATTCCTAAACGGATTGCCGGAGGCTCGCTTCGAGAAGCGTGCCATAAGGCTGACCGGTTACGGGCTCTGCCACGATGGGAACACAAACCCCGGTTGTACCGGGCACCCTTTTGACCATTCGACCTAGTGCATATTCAGAATCCATAGTGACCATTCCAAGCTAGGACAGGTTGCTACCCGATTATAGGTTGTTTGAAACCGCTGCGTGCGTAGTGAAACCCTAGCTCCTGACAAAATAGGACAGGGAAATCCTATCCCAACATAGGGGTGTTTTTGGCTCTCACTTGCTTGCTATGTGCTTTTAGAGTTGGCCTCTACAGGGAATGCATGTATCAGTTCACAAGTTTGGGCATCAGGCCTGCGGGCACCAGCATTTTGAGGATCAGTTATCTGCGGGTATCAGATTCGATTTTGGGGGCAGTAATTTGGGAACGATGATCAGTGTTTGAGAACAGTCTATTCAGCTTATCAACTGCGTGTTGTGATGCCCAACTGTGTGTTGTGTGTTTATTTACGCTGTTATGCTGTCCGTTGGTCTGGTTGTGTATTTCCTTATTATTGCTTTATTTATCTTTTGCTAGGTAGTTTAGCACTAGGTAGTTTAGCACAATTGCTTTTAGACCAAGCAGATATTCCCAAGCACTCTGGACAAGAGGTCGTCGACTCCATCGATCTGAGGATCTGGTAGACGGACAACCAGTGTATCATTCTCTACCCCGGTTACCAGACGAGGGCAGTTAGGCAGAGGATATCAGTTCGACAGTCAGTTCAGAGGGCTTCGTCCACCCCGCCTAGGTATAGTAGGGATCAGAGTCCTGTTTCTCCCGCAGAGAGGAACATATACCGGCAGTACAGCTAGATCAGAGCAGTATGGCAGGATCGAAGAAATGATGCGCCAGCTCCAGGAGAGCATGAAACCATGCAGCAGGACGCTGTTCGTCGAGATGAATTTGCCAAACAACAGGCCGAGATCATGGCCCAGCAGGCAGAGTTAATTGCCAGACTGCAACAACAAAGCCGGGGCATCTGCTTCACACCAGGTTCCTCCCCCACCAGGAGTTCCAGCACCCGGGGAGGCACCAAATGTCCAGAATGTCCAAGAGGATACAGACATCCAACGGGGCCACCTCCGCCCCGATTCTACCCCAACTATCCAAGGCACCTACGCCTATCAATCAACCGGACTCTCCCTTTGAGTTCGAGGTGGACCCTACAGTGTTGAAGTTGAGCAAGCTTGAAAAGTTGTTCAAGAAATCCCAAGGGGTAAAGTCCATCCCAGACATTGAGGACGGGTATACCGACGCGGCTGTGACGCTGCCGGACCGGTTCAAGATGCCACAGATCGACCGCTTCGACGGTCCGGGATCCCATGGTGCATCTACGTCTGTTTTCAGACATACTAAGGCCGATGGGCCTCACCCGACTACAGAAGCTTTCATTATTTGGCCGACCCTGTCGGGTGTGGCGGCCATCTGGTACGCAAAATTGGAAGACGATGTCAAGCGGAACTGGGATGGGATGGCCGAGGCTTTCATCGCACAGTACTCCTATAACACGCAAATCGAGATTACAACCCGTGATCTCGAGACGACAAGGCAGGAGCCTAAGGAGAGCTTTTCTGAGTTCGTAACCCGCTGGAGGGCCAAGGCCTCAATGATGACCACTAGGCCCACTGATAAAGATCAGATTCGGATGATTGTGCGCAATCTCCAACCCAAACTGATGCAGAAAATGATCGTGCTCCCTTCCCTACCTTTTCAGATCTACATGAGATGGGGTACAAATTGAGGATGCGATGAAACAGGGTCTGATCGACCAAGACAGAGAGCAACCCAGGAGAACCTTCAACCACAACACCAATGCAGGCCCGAGCGCGCTGCCACTGCAAGAGCCTCAGAAGTGAGCATGGTCACCACCAACCCCCTCCAAGAACCATGGCAGCTACGCCATTCTCCGGTGCGTCCGGAAGCAACACACAAACAGCCAAATACCAACCCCAAAAGCCAAAGAACCTTCGCTCCACTATATATGCCCTGTCCAAAGCTCTGGGGGTTTAATCAGAAAAGGGCACTTGAAGCCCCTAGAGCCGCGGCCATTGCCGAAAAAAACTTCCCCTACCCACAACCCAGCCAAATATTGCGCATTTCACCAACAGCACGGTCATGACACCGACCAATGCTTCGATTACGTCATGAGATTCAAGATCTCATTGATAATGGGGTGATTGTGCCTCCCAAAAAACCCAATGTCACAACAAACCCTCTCCTCCACACAACAAGCTCCACCTCCCAAACGAATCAACTTTATCCAGACTGGGGTCGTGTCTTACGATCCTAGCATCTATATCACTCCTTCTCACCTACCTAAGCCGGAGGTGCTCCTTCCTGACTGCACTGACTTGTGCATGTTGGACATCTCCAGAACCCAACCCGAACCAATGGTGGTGACTGTCGAGGACAGAACAGGGGAGATTTCAGGGGAGGATGGGATTGCTGAGTCAGAATCTGAAGAATCTGGGAGTTTTGCTGAGGAGGTATACAGTCCGAGTGACTACATTCTATCAGCGGGCCAGGTTGGGCCAAATGTGGAATTGCCGACAGGGGCAGAGCTTTGTGTGATACAGGGGATGAATCTGGTCAGAGGATAGATGACTTGGCAGCTGTGGAAGGGACTTTGCTAACCTCCAATTTTTTCAATGAACAAGATCCAGAGGGCATGGTAGTCAACTGGTCAGATTTTGAGGAGTCAGCAGAGGTCACCGGGTGGCTTGATGACCTACCAGATGTTGTCGACGAAACTCAGTTGGAACGGGGCCCGGCAGGGGCAAGAACATCAGTTGTGGCCGGAAGGGCCGAAAATCAGAATGCATCGCCGGAGAGCGCCGGTGCTAAGAATTTCGCTCAGGACTTGGGCATTGTGAATACGGGAAGTGTTGAACAGCCAGCTGTACTGACGCGGTTGGAACAAGAAAGGTTCGGGGATTCTGAGAGAATCAGGAAAGCTAAGGCCCTGAGGGACTGAAAGTGCTGTGTGCACGGGATAGAGAATGCTGCGAGCATGTGGATGAAAGTACTGCGAGTACAATTGTTACCGGAGCCGGACAGGTGTCTGTCGGCTGCCGACGGAATGTGGTGGGAAGACGATGATCTATGTCTTGCCCACACGGATGAGGATTGGGGGAGCAACCAGCCAGACGATACCTGGTACATCGGCGAAGTCGATCATATGACTAGAAGCGGGCGGTATTTCAAGCCCCCACATCTAGATCAGCCAGAGGCGTCTGGGAAAGATAAGGAGGCGGAGAAACAGAAAGAGAAGCAACTCGAAGAAGAAGCTGTACTGAAGCAGTTGAAAAAGATACAGGCAGACATCTCCATCTGGGGACTGCTTATGGCATCGCGAGTGCATCGACAAGCTGTCTTATCGGCCATGGACAAGGCCAAGCTCTCAATAGACACCACGCCCGAACAGCTGGTGGGCTTAGTTTTTTCGGGAGGGGCTACCCGATGTTGACTTTCTCCGACAAAGAATTGCCACCTGAGGGTGCGAACCATAACAAGCCACTCTACATCTCTGTGGAGTGCAGAAACAAATGGATACCCGTGGTGCTTGTCGACACAGGGTCCGCCATCAATGTGTGCCCGCAAGGACTGCATATGCAATCGGTTTAAAGACCGCGGACTTTGTGCCGACAGCCCAGGTGATTCGGGCATATGATAACACAAGCAGAGAAGTAATGGGACAGTGAAAATTCAGACCAAGGTTGGCCGGGACAGCATGAGGTAGACTTTCACGTCTTAGAAGTTCCTGCGACCTTCAAACTACTTTTGGGCGGCCGTGGTTGCACCAAGTAAAGGCAGTTTCGTCCACCTTGCATCAGATGGTGAAATACCCCCATGGAAGGGAGTAGCCATCGTTTTTGGAAATTCGTCGATCCATCCACCGCCAGAAGTATCTACGCCAGTTTTGGAAATTGAGCACGGCATAGAGGATGTGTTCATATCGGGTTTTACCCTGGCTGAGGCCCGAGTCGTGCAGAACATCTTAGCTGTTAATGAGGGGGTGTATGTTACTACACAATCAGTATACCTCATGAACAAGCTTCAACATATCCCCGGGATGGGATTGGGAAAGAGCGGCCGGAAGGGCGTTGTAGCGTTGGCCGAAGTGCCATACAACCCACACACCTTTGGCTTGGGTTACCTGCCCACCAAAGAGGATTGGATAAGGAAAGGTAAGGAGATGGCCGGGAGAGCCAGAGCAAAGCAGGCGGGGAAGCCTTTTGAGTTAATGCACCGACCTTCTATGAGATGCATCATTAAATATTACAAATCCTTTGGTACCTGAGGGTAAAGTCAGAACTGGAGCTATAGTTAGTCTCATCTTCAATTCCTTGAATACAGATTACCTCTGATCCCATCCACGCGAATGGTTCTCCTTTTCGGGTCAATTGGGTCAATGGTACAATAATTTTAGAAAAATCTCTGAGAAATCTCCGATAGTAACCTGACAAACCCATAAAACTACGAATTTCTATTACATTAGTCAGAGTAGGCTAATTAACAACTGCTTTATTTTTCTGTGGATCAACAGATATCCCATCTCTATTAATGACATGCCCTAAAAATGTAACCTCATTCAACCAAAACTCACATTTCTTGAACTTTCCAAATAGTTGTTTCTCTCTGAGTCTTTGAAGAATTATTTTAAGGTACTGTTCATGTCCTTCCTCACTCTTTGAGTAAATCAAAATGTGATCAATAAAAACCACAATAAATTCTTCCAAAAATGGTTTAAAGATCCGATTCATTAAATCCGTGAAGGTTGTAGGTTCATTGGTAACTCTGAAAGGCATACCTAGTCCGAAAAGCAGTCTTCTCTATGTCCTCGGCCTTAACCTTTAACTAATGGCATTCGGATCTCAAATCAATCTTTGAAAATACCTGAGCCTCTTGTAACTGGTCAAACAAATCATCAGTTTGAGGCAAAGGATATTTATTTTTAAAGGTTACCTTGTTAAGTTCCCAGTAGTCAATACACAAGCGGAGTGTTCCATCATTCTTCTTTACAAACAACACAAGTGCACTCTAAGGTGATGTGCTTGGCAGGATGAATCCCTTATCAACACTACAAAAAATTAAGGTTTTAGAGACCAAAATTTAGGGACAATTATTTTTTAGAGACCAAATATTTTTTTTTTCGAAAAGTGCCGTTATTGTATTTTTAGCAACAAAAATTAGACATTAGTGACGAATTATTATTGGGACCAAATTTTTTGTCTCAAAAAATAAACCATTTTGAGACCAAATTATTTTGTCCCTAAAAATCTATTTATTAGTGACATTTTCAAAACTTTGTCGCTAAAAGCCTTGTTTTAGACTTTTTGGGACGACCTTTTAGCGACTATCCTCATGGTGATAGAAATTGGTCCCTAAATGTCTTTTGCAACAAAATTTCTACTTTGAGAGACCAAAACATTTGGTCTTTAAAACTCTTATTTGTTGTAGTGCAAGCAATTCCTACAACTGCACTTTCAAATTTTTTTTTTTTTTTTTAGCAGTTAACATACGATATGGAGTTTTGGATATGGGTTAAGTACCCGGTATCACATCAATCACAAATTCAATTTCTCTATCAACCAATTGCCCATGCAACTCTTCCGAAAATACATCAGAAAAATCTTTTACAACCGGTATATCATCTAAGACAACATTTGTAGTTTGAACATGCAATATACTACACAAATACCCCTGACACCCCTTATAATCAGTTTACGAACCTTTATTGCATATATTAAGTAGGGTGGGGGAACTATACCTTTTTCCTCAAAATAAAACTCACTCTATCCCGGAGGTTGGAATATTACTCATTTTGAGGCACAATCTATGGTCACATAATATTTAGATAGCCAGTCCGTCCCTAATAAAATGTCAAAATGAGTCATATCTAAGGGCAATAAATCAACATACAAAACGACATTCTAAAGTAAAATTTCACATACAGGGTAAATAGATGAGCATATCATAGATCCTCTCGACAGTGATGACACACATAGTATATATTTCAAGGTTTTCAAAGGTCTATTCAATTTATAAGCAAATAGCATAGAAACAAACAAATGTGTAAACCCTAAATCAATCAAGACATATGCATACTGCCCACAAATAAAGAGTGTACCTGAAACTACAGTTTCTGCATTTTGGGTGTCCCTTGGAACAAGTGCAAAAACCCTTCTTTGTCTCTAATTGTCCCTCATTATAGTCAAAGTTGCATTGGCCTTCACATTCAGTGTTGATCTAGTTGAGCTTGTAGCACCCCGGTTATCACGTTGTCGTGATTGTAGACATTCCTTCGATATGTGTCCCATCTTTCCACACAGAAAACAAGCCCCCGTAGTCCGATAACATACACCTCGGTGCTTTCTCCCACAATCTGGACAAATCGGTGCTAAATTACCACTCTAATTTGAACTACTTGAGTTTTCTGACTTTGGTTTCTTAGTCATTGTTAGGGTTGCCCCTTTGTTCACATTCACATTCTACATTTTATCCTTCCATTCAAAATTCCAATTATGAGCGGCCATGTTTGCCTTTGACATGAGAACCCTGTCTAAAACATCAACATACTTGGGTAGTTTCAACACATTAATTCTTTCAAGAATTGAGTCGTGAAGACCTCCTTCAAATTTTCTAGCCTTTTTGTTGTCTGTATTAACCATATGCAGTGCAAACCGTGCTAGTTCAGTAAATTGGGCTTCATACTCTGCCAATATCTTATTTCCTTGCTTTAATTGCTCAAATTTCAATACTTTCCTTTCCCGAACACACTGCGAGAAGTATTTCTCGTAGAAAATCTCTAAAAATTGAGCCTACCAATTCCCTTGTTAGCATCTTGTACTAACATCCACTGTCTTCTTACTTCATCTTCTAACGTGAATGCGGCCAATAAAACCTTTTGTGCCTCTATGCATGGAAACACCTCAAATAGTTTTTCGATCCCCAACACCCAGGCCTCAGCCTTTAGTGGATCAACTTCCCCATAAAACAAGGGTGGCTTCATCTTTTTGAATTCTTTGGTGAGGACAATGGTTTGGTCATTTGTTTGGTGGTCCGGTATCGGTGGTACGGGCATCAGAGATGGGGGTGGTGGTTGTTGTTGCTTCCATTGTTGTTGTTGTCTTAGGCTTTCAGCCATATCATGCATCATTCTTTCCACCCGATCAAGTCGGTTGTAGGTGGATTCCTCCATATTCATCCCCTCTTGTTCTTACCATTATCTATATGAAACTTGTATTTCAACAAACACATCGTATACACGCATATACATATACACATTTACAAAATTATCTCATTCTGATATTGAAATGCATATGAAAGCAATGCTTAAGTGTTTTCTAGACACCTTATTACTCAATGGACAAGTGAGTAAGGTATAACTCGTGCTCTGATACCAAACTGTCACGAACCAAACCAGCCTCTAGAGGTTTAGGCCGTGACTGGCTAGTAATCCCAGATTACCCAGCCTCAAAGACAAAACAGATAATTAATAATAGTAAATGGGGCGCTACAAAAGTATTACAAAAACATAACTATGTCCATTGAGCGATGCATATATGCAAATTCTATGATATTAAAAACTTCAACCTCTTTACAAAGATATAAGTACATAGATACATCGCAACATCTTAGACTCTTATACAAAACATCCATACATAACAAGTTTTCAAATAACAAAAGAAAACTAAGAAAAAGAAAATTTAACAAAAGGGTTGACATAGCTCAAGTCCTCTTGAGTCCAAGCACACCCCATCACGGAGGTACTTCAAAGCAGCTTCACAAAAAAGTGGACTTCCAAGGCTTTGCTAAACTTGACGCTCCACTTGCTCACCTACATATATATAGGGGAATGAGTGAGCTTAAACCCAGTGAGTAATACCAGTATAAAGAGGTCAAATGAATGATGTCTATCGTAATACAGCATAGATGTGTCGTATCAAAGTTCAAAAAGCATATTCATATATGGTACATCCAATAGTGCAAAGCAAAGGGCTCGAAGGCATAACAAAGGGACTAAATGGGTTTAACAAAGTGAACATATAGGTCAAGCAAAGGAACCACTTGGGTCAACATCAGAGATTTTTGTGCACATATAACAAAGGGCCATGGTATTGTTTCTCTTGGGCGAGCACCTTATTAACGAAGGGTCACAATATTGTTTCCTTCAGGCGAGGGCCTCATAGCAAAGGGCTAAGGTATTGTTACCTCCAGGCATGGGCTACACTCAGGATGCCACAATTACTTTTCAAAAGAGAAAATCATTCATTCTTTTCAAAATAGCATTTTAAAATAACATTATTGTAGTAAATTGAAAATACAGTTCAACATATCTTTACAAAGATACTACTCACAGTAGGCTGGCATTGCTGTTTGACCTCAGATAACCACCTAGAGCTTGAATTGAGATGTTACTAGCTTAATTTCCTTTCATCTCCCTTCAATTCTCTAGAATTTCTCCCTTTCTCTCTCTAAAGTATTGAGCTCTTAACTCCTTCTCTAATTTCAGCCGCTTAATTGAAGAATATGAACTCAATAAGCCTATATCCCATATTTATTGGTTTGATTAAGTTAGGCTAATTAAATGAGATTAGACTTAATTAATTAGGCTTAATTAATTAGGCTTAAGTCTAACTAATCTTAATCACTTTATTCTATTTATTTTGATTTGAATCAAATTTTAGTTAAACTTACCATAGGGTTCTAAATATTTTAATTAGCCTTTTGAACTAGTCAATTTCGGTTTCTGAAACCGTTTTGGCTTTCAATTTCAAATTATACGTTAGTATTCTAATAGATAATTCATAAACAAACAGATAGGCACAAACTAAACACATAATCATGTAATTATGCTCAATGAAATATTATATAAAAATAATACATATGTCGGGGTTGTCATAGTGACACGCCTATGTTAGGTCCTAAACTAGTCTGAGAAACGATGGAGAAGGTCGCGCTTATTCGTAAGAGGTTGATTTCGACTCGGAGTCGCTAGAAAAGCTATGTCGGCCGTAGGAGGAGGCCTTTGTCTTTTGAGATGGGAGATCATGTGTTTTTTGAAAATATCGCCGACGGGGTTTGATGAGATTTGAGAAGAGCGGGAGTTGTCTCCTAGATTTATTAGGCCTTTTGAGATTCTAGAGCGAATCGGGGAGGTAGCTTATCGTTTGGCCTTGTCACTACAACTTTCCAAGGTTCATGACGTGTTTCATATCTATATGCTCCGGAAGTACGAACCTAATGCTTCAAATGTGTTGGATTGGCTCGAGTTAGATGTAAATGAGGATGCCTCGTATGAAGAGAGACCAGTTCGAGGGTTAGATACTCGAGAGCAAGTCTTGAGGGGCAAGACTATTCCATTGGTTAAAGTGTTATGGTGACACCATGGGGTTGAGGATGAGGCTTGGGAGCGTGAGTCAGAAGTCTTTGAGAAGTATCTGGACCTATTTGTTGATGTTTGAGACTTGTATTGAAAATTTATTCATGTTGTGAAATGTAAACATTGTAAATGTTTTGGAAAGTTGAATTGTAATATTTTGCGTTGAAAGACTCTGTTTTATCATTACTACTAATGTAGATGATCAATGGAAAAAATTTGGTGGTTATTGGTTTGATTTAAACTTCGGGGACAATTTTTTAAAGAGGAAGATTATAACGGTTCCCGTTGAGACTCGACCCATTTCTTGTTCTTAGATCCGGAATCCCATATTTTTAATTATTGCTTATAACTTTTTACTTTGTTGTTAGATGAGTTTGGTCATTTGAGAGTTGTTGGTTGTATCTAAAATAGGTTGAGAGTTAGTTTTTCAAAAGAGTTGTTATCCAGTTTTCTTTTTGTTCGCTCGAGCAGTGTTTTGGTCGCTTGAGTTATCTTTGAGATCTTCTAGTATTTTTTGCAGGTCTGTAAAACTTCTAGGAGTAGGGTATCTTCGCTTGAACGGTCTTTCCTGCATTCGAGTGGTCTTCTATAGTTTGCAAAACTTCTAGAAGGGATTCATTTTGCACTCGAGCAGTGTTCTTGGTCGCACGAGCAGTCTGTGCGTATATCAAATCGAGAAGAGGGACATTTCAATCAATTTTTCATTCCTTTCTCTCTCTAAAACACCTCTAACCCTAATTTCTTCCCATTCTCTCTTTAGTTCATGCTTTAAAGCCTCAAATACACCCTTATCCATTGATTTATTCACCATAGCTCTTTGGAGAAAAAGGTAGAGCTCGTCAAAAGCTTCATTATAATCGAAGAGGATCTTGTTTTCGGCTCCATCCAAGTTTTACCCTTGCTCTCTTCCTCTTATACTCTTGAGGTAGGGATTTCTTCAACTTTTGATATAATTCTTAGCCTAGTTATTTTCTCATTAAAAAGGTTTAGTGATTTAGGGATTTTGGGTTAAACCTAAGGTTTGATTTTGAAAATGTAAAAGAGGGGGTTTTCAAATAGATTCTTGAGAAAGGTTATGGAAGTGTATATGTCACAACCCAAACCCGCCCCTAAAAGTTTAGGTCATGACCGGCCTGCACTCAGGCCTCAGAGACAAAATTTCAAAAATCCTTATGTAATAACGGGGCCTTAAGAGGAAGCAGAAACAAAAATAATAAATGTCCATTGAGCTGTGCATACATAATGACCTGAAATAATTAAACCATTTAACTACATTTTCCATATTTACGTATACAATGACAGAGCTTATATAGATCTCACACACTATTGTGGACTCACCTTTTTCCGCGCCCCCCCTTTCGGAAAGGGTTTGAAAAGAAGGCCTCACAGTTCAGACTCCCGCGGTTCTGATTCTAGTCTCACAAATGCAATGTGAAACTGATAATCACCAAAGCGTCCAATCCGGCAAACCTTTTTGGAAAATCGATTTTAAATCAAATAATGCCAAAAATTGGACTACTTTGCCAGATACAGAGTCGCCACCTAAATATTTTGTTTTGAAAAAATTTAGGAAACCCTACTCATAGCAAAGGCCACATGTCCATCATCACCAAGGTTGCCTCGGCTCGGGAACTTAGGTATGAGAGGGGAAGGTCCTGAAATAAGCACCCCCACTCGCCCGATCAAAGATCGGCCTCTACTAATCATGATATGATGTTTTATAAACATTATGCGTTCTTATTCCGGTTATTAGCTAACATTACTATGTGACACGCACAAGCAAGTATAGACTAATCGCAAGACTTGGAACAAATTCAACTTGTGTTTGTTTTCAAAAATGGTTTGAAGTTGCTACCCTCAAGTGGGCTTAAAATGCGGATTTGCCATCAAACAAGATGGGCTTAAAATATGATTTTGCCACTTCGCAAAGTGGGCTTAAAACGCGTATTTGTTGAATCGTTCCAATTCAAACAACAAGCCTACATTCATAGGCATTCAAGCAGTTTAGCATTTAAGCATATAGCCTCATGGCAAGCATGCGAATCATGGCAACATGGCAATCACACTCATGCAAGTATGCTAAAGCATAAAAACTTACCGAGTACTCCATGCCAAAACAGAAAACTAGTTAGAAAAATTCATGATCCTAACTATACAAGATGCCTAATGCAACACATGCAAAGAATGCAACTAAATAGGCTCGGCTACCTAATCATGGTATTTGCAACACTTTGATAGCATGCTTTGAAACACGCATTCAAAGAAATATTGAAAAGACAATGCAGTTTGAATGATGCACCGAGCCTCAGTGCATGCAAGACAAATGAATGGATGCAAACATGCGAGCATAAAGTATGCTAATTGAAAATGCCCCTAATCTAACCATCAAAAGCGATTAAATAAAAGGGAGAAAGACGCAGGGTTTGAAGACATACACACACGCACGCACACTTATTACAATATTGTGCCCTCGCAAAAGAGGGTTCGAATGAATAAGCTAACTAGCTATGCTAATTAAGCTAAACTAATTAATACAAAACAAAATAAAGGAATAGCTAAGCTAAACTACTTCATTATTACAACAATCAATTAACTAATCTAAGCTAATCAAATACATATTGCGCTAATTAATTAAACTAAATTAATTAAGTACAAAACCAGCTCAAAAATAACGATAGGCATGCTGTTCTAGCTAGTTAAACTTGAGACGCATCAAATGCACATGCGCGCGCTTATTTTCTACCCGGAATGCCACTGCTTTGCTGCTGACTGCCTTTGTTTGCACAGTTGAATTCTGGTATGCTGAAAGGGCACTGTTCTGAGAGTACATCAGTGGCTGGCCGGCCACTAATGGAGGCTACCGGCCGTGTGCCTACTGCAAAAGGGCACTACTGACCATCAGTGAAAGGCTGTCGGCCATCAGTGTGTGGCCTGCCAGCCACTGATGAACAACTTCATTCTGCTGCAACAGAGCATAACACAGAGCAAGAAAGAAGTAATTTCACAGGTTGTATGTATTGTATACCACTCCTTATCATCAAAACATCTCTAAGGAGTGGTATTCTTGGCTCCAAAACCACCAACCAAGCATTTTCAATGCATGATGGCCAAAGAACCAAGAAATACAATTTCATTGTATGCAAAACAAGACTCAAGACCATCACCCAATCATGTGTGATTATGGGTAATGGAGACCAAGGTGATTGGCCCATTTCTTCACTTCGAGTATGAAATGCTCCAATCTTCCTTGTGTTCAATATAACGTCTGATTGAACACATGCAATGCAACATAATATGCTTATCTTGCTCAAGTTTTACTTATCACTTTTGTTTACTCGTTTTAGATTACCAATCCATTCTTTAATTGATTAGTCCAAAAGGTGAGTGTCCTCTAATTAAAAGTGGGCTTAAACCACAAGCACCTTAAGCATGAAAGAGACCTCATGCTGTTGATAATGAACTCCCGAAAGAATTAAACCATTACGCATGGATGACTCAATTTCACACTCAAGCCAACAAGTGGTTTAAAGCCACTTTCAAAATGAATGAAAGAGTGAAGAATAAAGGGAGATTGCAGAGATTTCAGTGCTGAAATGGAGTACAAAATGATAATAAAACATGCAAGCAACTCATGCAATTCATGTTTAAAGGCTTAAAACACTAAGTTAGTGAAGCCCTTTACACTACAACTATGCAAAACACTACTCATGCAACACAAACAGCCCAAAACAGAGCCAAAGTAGCCCAAATCAGAGGTAAAAATGTGCTGGAAATAGGCTAAGATAAGCTATAAAAACATGCTAACTTATGGGGCAACTAGGCATGCAAGAAAGATAACAAGGAGGAGAGGCTAACCCCTCCAATTTTGGACTTCAAAATATGGTTTTTACCACTGAAATTCCTCTGAAATTCAATGGTTAAAAGGCCAAAAAAAAGTTGATTTAAAAGCTTTGAAAAGAGGCACAAAAGCTTAACAAACTTAGTAGCAAAAAAGGTGAACCACCCCTAACTCAAAAAAGAACCTTAAACCACCATTTTTAAACCATAAAAATAGAGATTTTTGGAGGTCAAAACCAGCATGTAAAGATGGCAAAACAAGTATCTAAAAGAAGCTTAAAATACAAGTGTTATACCTCTTGAAGACAACATGCAATTTAGAGCAACAAAACAAGCTAAATCAAGCCAAAATCCTCTTCTAAAGCTCAAAAAGGACCTCAAGAGACCTCAGCTCCAAGGTGAGAGTGTTTGGTTTAGGGTTCAAGTGCAAAAGTGTAGAGAAACTAGACTTAAGGCACAAAATAACAAGAAAGAAAGGAAATTCTAAAGAGAGAGAGAGAGAGAGAGAGAGAGAGAGAGAGAATTTTTGTCTGCAAAATTTTCTAACCCTCCCACATACAAAAAGAGGGTCCTATACATAGAAGATCCAAATTCCCCTCACAAAGATCCAGCCACACACGTGTTAGAAGATGCATCAATCTGTGCAAATAACTGGCACAAAATATCGCAAAATATCTGCTGGAACATTGCTGGCCGGCCGGCCACCAATGATGGCCGGCAAGGCTTCATTGATGGCCGGCCAGGCACATCAATGGCTGGCAGGCCAAAAGCCATGGCCGGCAGCCCTCAAAAATGGCTGGCAAGCTATCACCAACCTCAATCTAAAAGAACTTAAGCATGGTCCAAAGATGAGGCAAAAAGGATGTAGGGTTTGGAAAACTCAAACCTGTGGCGTTCTGCCAAGGACTTCAAGCACTTGGTGGGCAATCAGACTCGCCACCGAATGTACCTGTAAGATCATCCAAGTCTTAAAAGACCGTCAAAAATGAGGTATCTACAACTATATGAAAGACTTCAAACAAAACTAGGCTTGGTGAAATAACACTACGCCTCTGCACAGAGGGCTTTCATGGGTGGCTTGACAGAGAGGCAGACTCTAGAATAAACTCTAATGCTGATCCTTCGATTGCTCACTTACATAAATGTATAAAAAAAATGGTGAGCTAGAGCCCAGTGAGCAATACCAAAATAAAGAGGTTAATGAATGGTGTCCACCACATTTTGTAAACATAACTTACAATTGTGAAATATATATCTTAAATTATTTCCAAATAGCATTTTCATAACAAACACTTATCGTATCGAAATCCGTTCATATACAAAAAGCCCGAAGGCGTATCAAAGGGACCACAAGGGTCAAGCAAAGGGTCAGGATCACATTTCAAAAAGGGGCATCCATTCATTCATATAAAATGTCATTTCATAAACATGAGTCATGACAATTTACAAACATCCATAGTCACACTTACAGAATAGCCTCGAGCCCAACATATTACGGAATGGCCTCGGACCCAACATATTAACAACTGTTCTAAATATCATAGGTAGATGGAACATTGACATGTCTCCATCTCTCTCGGCCTTAGGGCCAAGTAATCCATATTAGACATAACGGCCTCGAGCCTATCATACATAATAGAAACAGAACGACTTCGGGTCCATTTCATATGCCATAAAGTAGATGGAACATCGGCATGTCCCTATCTCTCACATAGAATGGAATGGCTTTAGGCCTATAATTCATAAGCGATCCAAATCAAACATAACGGCCTCAAGCCCAATATATAGCAGAACGGCCTCAAGCCCACATTCACATAACAACTTATTTTGTGAAATTCACTCTCGTCGAATAAATACAATCTTCAGAAAATATAACAATTATGAATAGTTAAATAAATAAATAGAACATATCTTTCTAGAGATATTACTCATAGTGGTTTCTAGAAATGGTTGACCGGTCCCCAAATCTTGACCTGTAATCACAATGCACATAGCACAACATATCGAAACATAATATTACTCTCTCGAGCAAACTTACTTCTCTTAATCTTTTCTTAATCAAATAAACCGATCCTTTACTTTGCTCCTTAACCAACTATTTATGTTGGTTCCAAACTCATTAGTTCTCAATGGGTCATAATCCGTGTCTACGAAAATAGGAAGAAACGAAAGGAAACTGGGTTAGGAGAGGAAATAGCATGAAACGGTTAAAAAGAAAGTGAACAATCTTCACTAATTTGAACATATCTATTTGTGTACTTAGAATTTGTATGTGAGACCGCCACCATTGGAAACTAGACTTCCGGGGCTTGAATGTAGACTCAAGAATCACTTAAACCGAAGTTTGGATGAGGGAGATATGCCTATCCGAAGTTGGGCTAAAACAGGGGAGTTCCACACGTGCGAGACCAAAACCGCACGAGCAGGAGAGCCAAGGCACGTGCGGGGGCACGTGCAATTATTTCAGAATACAAAGTGTTGCTGGAAATAGACTTCTATACGTACGAGAAGCCCCACCGCATGTGTGGTTCTAGGCAAAAAGCTGCTATCCGAAAATCTGCAAAGCTAAATGTTTTCCGTCCCATTTGAAGCCTAGGGCTCAAGCTAAAACACTCAAAAACATCTAAAATTTATGGAAAACATGAGCATATCAACATTTTTCAAATCAAAACTTTACTTATTTCAAGAATCATTAACCAAATCTGTAAAGCTTATCAAGAACTTCAAGAATTGAATCTTTTCCAAAACTTTGCTTCTCTTTGTTTTACAACATGAATTTGAACTTCAAAACTTACAAAGCTAAAATCAATAATGAAGATAAAGAGCTACATATCCCAAAAACTCCAAAACTTTGATCAAAAGAATGATTTCCCAAGCTTCTTAGCCAATTTCCCTTTCCTAGCTTAACCTCTCTCTTTTCCTTCCAAGTTCTTCATTTTTAACCCAATTTGATTCTAATTTCTTCCTATTCTTAGTTGCTATGAGTGTTAATTACAAGAATTAGGGATGAAATCTTACCTTGGATTTCTTTCTAGCTTGGATTTGATGAAGTTCTTGGGGTATTTTCCTTCCCCCTCTTTTTCTTTTCTTTTCTTCTTCCCTTTCTTTCTCTCCTTCGGTTCTTCTTGTCTTCTCCAGAACTCTCTCTCTCTCTCTCTCTCTCTCAAAATATCTTCTTTGTTGAGTCTATCTCAACTAAGGCCCAAATACATGTATATATATATATATACATAGATATAAGCTATAATATTGAATAAAATCAATTTAATTCATTTTGAATTAGATTTTTACAAAACTTCATACTAGGCTCTAAAAATCGTGCTGATCATAAATATTTAATCGATTTTGTTTTCTGACATCTCTAAGGTCCTCAATTTTCAGTTTAAAGCTATAAGTTCAATAGATTTTTCTAAAATCAACAGATATAATTTCAAATCCTTATAATTCACATCCTTAGACATGCAATTCCTCATCAACAACATAATTAGCCTAATCATGACTAACCACAAGTCCCACAGAATTTAATTAACCTAATTTGACTTCCATTAGAGCCCAATTAATTATATTTAAATTTCTTAGTCTGAATCAGATTTTTAATCAAACTCCTAAAAGGCTCCGAATATCAAATTAAGCTTATTTCTATCATCAATTTTGATTTCTCACATCAGTAAGGCCTTCAATTTCAAGTCAAACTCAAGGGCTCCATCAACAAATTACATACTCCAATTGAATACCTCATAAAAATTTAATTCGCAATAATCTTAATTCCCACTCCTCATAACGTAATAACTCCAATTCAAACCCAATTAATCAACTCTCAATTTTACAAATCAGAATCAAATATTTAATTAAACTCTCATATGGTTCGATACTCGAAATTAAAATAATTCAACTCACTAATTATTCTTTCTTGAGCCAATTGAGCTTTCAATTTCTAATTCCAAATAAATCTTCAATAGAATCGTATACGAATCAATCTCCATAATTTTTATAATTCCCAAATTAAATCAGAATAGTAGGCAAATAGTAGGCAATTAAAATTTAAATCTCCGTCATTAATCAAATATAAAGTATTACACGATGGGGTTATTACAGTATAAATGTTGGGTTGTGTTGAAATGTTGGAATTTCCTAACTTAAATGGGATTTTGAAAGTAAATGAGGTTTTATTTGAAAATCATTGATATTTGATTTATGAAAGAAAAGGGAAAAGATATTGGGTTTTTAAAAAAAAAGAGGAATACATCTATTGATGATGAGAGTGGAGTTGGATATGTAGTATTGCTCTCATTTTGAAAATGATGAGATTATATCTGTTGGAAAATTATTTGTTGAATAGAAATATCTGTTTTGGGCTATCGGTGGAGGATAGCTTTGATTGTTGTAAAAATTGCATGAGGATTAGGTGCATTAAAACTAATTACTCATACATCTTGCATTGCACATTGTTTCATACTTAAACATTGAAAATATATTATTTTGAGAAAAAATTGTGTATACCTTGGTAATTTATACATTGTGTTAAAGTATCTCTACTGAGCTTTAGCTCACCATATGTGGAACACAACTTTCAGGTGCTGATGATATGTCTCTACCAAGGATATAGATTGGGGGAAACTTGGAGCCAAAAGCTCATTTTGTTTCTTTTGATGCAATTTTTTTTGTACAAGCCATACGCTTTAACTGTATTGAGTTGAACTCACTTTTGTTGTACCCAAGCATTGACTTGGAAAGATGTAGCCACTAGGGCATAAGCTTACCTGTATCTCCATATGTTTTAATTCATTTATCCATGCCATATTCTATAGATTCAAGATCTAGGATTTATGCATATATACACGCATATGTCATCTTTTGTAGTATTAAGGAGTATTAATGAAACGTTAAATACATTGCAAGTTTTACATTCTACGGAATATTATGTTGTGGGTTGTTGCTATTATTTCAAAGCGTTACATGGCATTAGCCTCTGGAAACCACCACCGCTGGCACCCTCTACCTTCTCTCCACCAGCACTCTCCAACCTCCTTTCTTAGGGGGAGAAGTTAGGTAGTTGAGTGTTTCTCTGTCACTCATCTCCTAAATTCTATACTTTTCCAATTTAATAGACTTGTACCATGATTTGGAACGAGACAACCAATAGGAAAAACAAAAGAAAGAAAGGGAAACATAAGTCATAACCCAGTAAAAAAATTCCAAATTAAACTCTGTTGCTACCCAATTCGATGAACAAATCGAAACAAACTGTTATTCTGAACAAATCACAACCCCCACCGTCAAAACAAACGCCTATATTCAAAAAAATATTTTCCCAACTGTTACTCTTTTCGTTTGGGTTAAACCCAGCTACTATTCATTATTCACATTCTAGGCCTTCGAATTCCCAGAACTTGAGCAACAAAAGAGAGAAAAATAATAAAAATCCAAAGGGTATTGTTCGAAAATAAGTCAAAAATGTCAAATCTATTTCTTTTTTTCTTTTCTTTTTTTGCGACGGTGGGTTGCTTTCAATGGTGATCGCCAGAGATGGTCCTCTCTACTCTTCTTTTTCTTTTTCTTTTTTTTGAGGGGGGGGGGGTGGGGGAGGAAGAAGAAGAAGAAGAAGAAGAACAAAAAAAAAGAATGAGGGGGTAGGTTTGCAACGGTGATGGCAGCGTTGGTGGTTGAAGTGAGGGAGGGGGTGGAACGGCATTGGAAAGAGTTGCCGGCAATGGTGGTGGGTTTGATAGTTTTTAGAGAGAAAAAACCAACGAGAGAGGAAAAGAACGACACCGAAGAGGGAAGACGTCGGAGTGAGAAAAAGAGAGGAGTCAGAGAGAGTGAGAAAGAGAGAAATTTTTTTTTTTCTTAAACAATGTGTGTGTGTTTCACGCAGGATTGTTGTAACTCAAATATCAATGTTGTTTTTTCATCCACCTCATTAGAGGTGGAATTAGGGAAAAAGAAATGGGGGATGTAACACAACTAAAATGAAAGACAAGCACATTTATTTCAAAAATTTTAAGTATATAAAATTCCATGATAAAAAATACTTAAAGTAATAGTGATACGAGTGGTCTCGTTTGGAAACAGGCTATTTTAGTAACTTTTTGACTTTTTACTTAAAGATGTACAGAAAAATAAAGAGAGTGATTTGACAACTTATAATAACATTGTGACATTTTGACTAAAACCGAAAGTTACTAAATGAGGCTGTTGTTTTAAACACTCCACAAGTTAAGTCATTTGTATGCATTATATCATGTCAATTTAACTTTCCTAAGATACAAGTGGACATTAATAATCATTATTCTTGTAAAAATTATTTGTTGCTTCAAGTTTAAGTACTTTTGTTCTAAAAAAAATAAATAAAAAATAAAAATAGACTAAACCCTCGTTTAGAATGTTGGCTATTTTAGCCAATGAAAAAAAGTCATATTTTAAATCATGTATTTTTTTTGCAATTGAATAAATAGTTGTGAGAGAAAAAGTAATTGATTGATGTGTAGAATGTGACATTTTGTCTTATTAACTATTTTAGTAAATTTTTTTTTTTTTTTTTTTTGGTTGTCTTTGTTGACTACTTTAACCAATAATCATCATCCCAAACATCACCTAAGCCTTCGCTTGGAAACTTGACTATTTTAGTTGACTTTTTAACTATTTTATAGAAATGAAAAAAGTTGTGTTGGAGATGATATGTGATTTTTTTGGGGGTTAATTATAGAGAAAAAAAAAAATCCCTAGGGCTTTGCTTGTTTTTCAATTTAAGTCACAATATCACGCCTCAAACTAGCCCCTAAAAGTTTGGACGTGACCGGCCCGAACTTAGGCCTCAAACCTAAAATCAATACATTCTACATCATATTGGGGCCTAACGGAAGCAATTAGTAACAAACTGAAACGCCCATTGAGCAATATCTAAATGCCAGGATCTCAAAACATTTCCATTACATACCATAATACATACATGGTCCACATATGAATATACATAAATATATATAAGCCCACTTCATGGGGTATAATCAAAACGTCGAGAATTTAAAAGTTATACATATTAACAACATGTTTGACAAAATCACCAATGACCCAACAATGTGTGCTATAAGAGGGAACTCCACAAAAGGAAAAAGACTCTACTTTGATCGGCTTGACACAACAGGGTCAACAAAAAGGCTGCCGGAACTGAACTAGGGCTAGCCCCGGGGTTGATCACCTACATAAATATACATAAATGTAGAGTGAGCAAGGTTCAGTGAATAATAGCAATGTAAGGAGGTTCATATGAATGAGCATAAGGCACGAAGAATATAATTTCATAGGTTATTTGTTTGTCTCAGTCATGAATTCATTCCAAAACAGCCTCCAGCCCAATATCATACAAAACAACCTTAGGCCCAACATAACAGAGAATGACCTTAGGCCCAACATATCAACAGCTATTCATAACGTTATAGGGTAGATGGAACATCAGCATGTCTCCATCTCCCTTGGCTTTAGACCATGAGTCAATAATAATCCACATCCTTATAGGGTAGATGGAACATCAGCATGTCTTTGTCTCCCTCGGCCTTAAGGCCGTGAGTCATAAGTAGTCCACATCAGAATGGCCTCGGACCCATCATTTACAACAGAAACAAAACGACCTCAGGTCCATATCTCACATTCCATTGTTCAATCATTCCAATTATTCTATCAAACACAACTTATATAACATATGTCATTCACTAGCAAAGTAGATAAGGTATTGAATAAAACAGATGAGTACCATGCGTGAATAAAACATATCGTTACACTACTATTACTTACAGTGATGTGGATGAGCAACAGTCCCTTCATGTACGTGACCAACACATAGCATACAACTCACAACTAAGTCACTTTCCTTTAGCTTTCTCTTTATATTCAATGTCCAATTCATTAATTCGTGTTAAATTGCAAGCATTTCAGAAGGATCAAATGTACATATTAATAATTTTAGAGGGTCAAACAAAGGCAAGGAAGTTGACAAAAACTTCCCCCATGGGTCGCACGTGCGGAAGTCTCCCACCGCACGTGCGAGAAGGTGCGCCGCACATGCTTTTATTACAATAAGCTCCAGTCTATCTCCCCTGTTTTCCGCACGTGTGGCTGTGAGCCCCACACATGCGACTATGCATTCCACACGTGCAGCCATGGGCCCTGTACGTGCGGTCATATGCTCTACTTGAGCAGTCCGAAGTTCATCAAAAATCCAACTTTTCAAAGGCATCTCAAGGCTCAATTACAAGCAAAATTCCTTTCAATAACACAACATAGGAACATAATAAACATGATTCTCAAACTTAAATAGATCATAACTCCTTTTTAGTAATACATGTACAACTCAAACAATCATATTTCTTCTAATTCCTCATCTTCTCATGGGTAAGCAAAATATATACAAACATGTGTATATATATGAGTTCAAAATATGCAAGGATTAAAGATTAGAAGATAAGTCCTCTAAAGCTAACTCAAAATACTCTTAAAATACAAGAATCAACTCTCAATTAGATCAAAACAATGAATCTTGATGAATTTTATGGATACTTCCCCAAATAAGTGATTATTTCCATAACCCTAAGTTAGATGGGTGGAAAACTCCATTCAAAACTTGATGCTAAACCATTAGAGTGAGATTTAGAGTATTTTAGTTGACTTACACATACCTTGAACCCGACTCTTTGAATCTCGTCCTAATCTCCTCAATCTTTAAGCCTTGGCTGACCTTTTCTCATTCTCTCTCTTTTCTCTTCTTCTTTCTTCTTCTTTTTTCTCCGGGAGATTTGTGTGTGTGTGTGTGTGTGTGTGTGTGTGTGTGTGTGTTGAAACTAATTCCTCTAGGCTCATATAAGTGCCTCATTATATTTACCAAGTTCTTAAGTTATGAGTCTAAATAAGCCTAATGAGAATTGAGACTAAATAATTCCGATTAATTCGTTACGAATCAATTTTTTACCAAAATTTATATTATGTCCTAAAAATCATGTTGATTATAACTGTAAAGTCAATTTCGGGTTATCGCGCTCCTAAGGCTTCCAATTTCTATTCCAAATGTCTCAATTCCAACAGATTTTTTTTCTATAACCGACAGATATAATTTCATATTCATATAATTCACATAATTAAACACAATTTCACATGAAATTCCACATCAAGCATATAATTCCACATCTAATTAAAGACATAAAACATGTAAGAGGGTCGGGTTATTACACTCTCCCCCCCCCCCCCCAAAAAAAAGTTTGGTCCCTCAAACTTGTTTTACCTCAAGATGGAAATAATTCTGGATACCGTTGTTTCATTTTCTCTTCTCTTTCCTAAGTAGCTTCCTTCCCGTAATGTTCTTGCCATTCCACTTTCATCATTGGAATTATCTTATTCCATAGTTGCTTCACTTGTCGGTCTAAGATTTGAATCGGTTTTTCTTCATAGATTAAGTTATCATCCAAGGCAATCTGACGATAGTCTATAACATGGAACGGATCTTGTAGGTAACCCATAACATTGATATATGAAACACATTATGTATTTGCCCCATACTCGGTGGAAGAACAACACGATAGGCTACTGGACCCACCCTTTCCAGAATTTGAAACGGACCAACATATCGGGGTGATAACTTACCTTTTTTGCCAAATCTTGGGTGTCCCTTTATCGGTGTGACTTTCACAAAAACATGATCACCCACTTCGAATTCCAAATCCCTTCACCGATGATCCGCATAACTCTTTTGTCTACTTTGAGTGGTTTTCAATCTTTCTTGATTAGTTTTAATTTTTTCTGTTGTCAATTGAACAATCTCAAGCCCAAACAACGATCTATCACCAACTTCAGTCCAGCACACGGGAGAGCAACATTTCCTCCCATATAAGGCTTCGTAAGGTGCCATTCCTATACTTGAGTGGTAACTATTATTGTATGCAAACTCCGTCAATGGTAGATAAGTGTCCCAACTCCCTTGGAAATCTAAAACACACATCCGAAGCATATCTTCTAATGTTTGTATTGTTCTCTCGGATTGGCCATCTGTTTGTGGGTGGAAGGCCATACTGAATTTCAACTCTGTTCCCATAGCATTCTGTAAACTCTACCAAAATCTTGACACAGATTTCGGATCTCTGCAGGACACAATTGAAACCGGAATACCATGTAACCTCACAATTTCATTCACATAGACAATAGCAAGTTTATCCGCGTTGTATTGAGTTTTTGCAGGGAGAACATGATCTGATTTAGTTAACCTATCCACAATGACCCATATAGAATTCATACCTCGAGGAGTTCGCAATAAACCCACAATGAAATCCATAGTCAAATGTTCCCACTTCCACTCCGGGATTGGAAGGGGTTAAAGTAAGCTCGCCGATCTTTAGTGCTCCACTTCTACTTGCTGACACTGCAAACATTTTAAAACAAATTCTGTAATTTCTTTCTTCATATCAGGCCACCAAAAATTCTACTTTAATTCTTGATACATCTTGGTATTACCGGGATGCATTGTAAATTTCGATGCATGTGCTTCTTCCATAATTTTCCTTTTAATTTCCGGCATATTTGGGACACATAGTTGTAGACGCGCTCCCGGGAACTCTCCGATATCGGCACTCGCGAGGGGCTCGAATCTCATTTTGTTCTGAGCTACTACAGTTCGGACTCAATGTCACGGTTCTGAATCTAATCTCGCAAAGTGCAATGCAAGACCGATAAATCACCAAAGAGTCCAAATCTGGCAAATCGTTTTTTGGAAAACTGATTTTAATAAAAAAGTGCCAAACATGGACTGCTTTGCTAGATACAGAGTCGCCACCTAAATATTTTATTTTGGGGGAATTTAGGAAACCCTGACTCGTGCCTAAGGCCATGTGTCCGTCATCACGAAAGTTGCCTCGGCTCGGGAACTTGGGTACGAGAGGGGAAGGTCATGCAATGAGCACCCCTGCTCGCCCGATCAAAGATCGGCATGTACTAAGCATGATATTTTATTTTTCAAAATACATGTGCTCTTATTCTGGTTAATTAGCTAATCTTACTACGTGATGTGCACAACATACAAGTATAGACTAGATCGCCTAATTTGGAACAAAACATTACATATTCGTTTGAAAATGGTTTGGAGTTTGCTACTTGTAAGTAGGCTAAATCAGGGATTTTAATGAATTTTTCCAATTCAAGTAATCCAACCTTCACCCATAAGCATTCAAACAGTTAATCACATAAGCAGTTAGCCTCATGGCAAGCATGCTTTCATGGCAATCAATAACATGCATGCAGTATACTAAAGCGTAAACACTCACAGTGTACTCCGAGCCAAAACAAAGAATTAGTTAGAAATCATGCATGATCCTAGTTCATGTTAAGATGGCTAATGCAACACATGCAAAATGCAGCTAAGATAGGCTCGGCTATTCTAGAATGGCATGTAAAATGCAACTTGGTACATGTATTCAAATAAGAATTTAAATACAATGCAGTTTGTATAATGCGCCGAGCCCGGTGCGTGCAAAACAGATGAATGGATGCACGCATGCAAGCATAAGGTATGTTAATTGAAATATGCCCTAAAACTAACCATCGTAAGCAGTTAAGTAAAAGGGAGAAAGAAATGGGGGTTGGAAGACATGCATCACACACACGCACGCTTATTACAACAATTGACCCTCTTGACGGAGGGTCTGAATAAAGAGCTAACTAGCTAATCTAAGCTAATTAAACTAATTATAACATCACAACGAAGCTAATTAACTAATCCTAGTTAACTAACTATTACAAAACGGTTAAGCAGCTAAACGCATTAACTACTTAAATATAGAATCCAAAGCATAAACTAGCTAATTACATTAGCTAAGTAAAGCAATAAAACAAGGCCCTCAGACGGAGAACAGTTCATGCATGCTCGGTCGCCTCGTTCAGAAATCCGTCGCGATGCCCCAACTTGCCTTTGTTTGCAACTATTCTCAGAACCTTGCACCAAGCTCTAGAAAGCTTCTAACTCATCTTGGGGACCTGTAGGAGGGTGGCCGACCAGTTGTTGGTGTCTGCAGCCACCTGCCGACTACTTTTTGCTACTGCAAACCAGAAAAAGGTCGGCCAACTAGTTTTTCTGGCTGGCCGACCAGTTGTTGCTACATTCTTCCAATTTGGTACAACAGAGAGCAAGAAAGGACATGGCAATGTATTTGCAAGATATGTGTGCACAACCACCCTCCCTATCATTTCATGAGCTCAAGGGAGTGTAGTTCTCGACCCTTGGGCCACCAATCACGCATTTCAATGCATGATGGCCGAGAGGCGAAGTTGCACGATTCAATATGACAATGAATGCACAAGTGAACACATAAGGCCTAGAACTCTATCATGTATGATCAAGAGCGTCGGCAACCGAGAATTGAGGCACGTTTCATCACTGTAAGTATGAAACGTCCCTCGTTTCTCGTGTTTGGACTAACACCTATTCCAAACAAAATGCAACACATAACATGGCATGCACAATGCTATGTAACATGGAATATGCGAAAATGCAATGCAACACAAGCATGCAAATATGCAATATGACTTGAGCATGCAAACATGCAATGCAACATGAACAACCTAACAAGGCTAATGACATGCACAATGCTAATGTGTGCATACTCAATGCAAGACGACATAAGCATGCAACAATATGATACAATGCAACTAGCATACACAATGCGAATGTTAACTAGCATACTCAATGCGATATGATCATGGCATACTCAATCCAAATCAAGAGTATGGCATGCGTAATGCAAACAATAACATAACATGCACGATGCGATGTAACATGGCATACACAATGCTCAATGGACTTAAACCGAAAGTGGGTAGACCTCAGCCATGCCCAAATCAGTGGCCATAACACCAAAATAAAGGCACAAAAGGCAAGGCATGCATGCACAATGCATTGGCCAACCAAGTAGGGCTAAGAGCACAACCCTCAAGAAGGCTCAAGGAGTGATAAATGCGGAAGTGTAACAACACTAAATGCAGTGAAATTAAGTAAGAAATGATGCCAAATCATTCAAACAAAGACAAGTATAGCATGCAAAGGTCCTAAAGCATGAAAGCTAGCAAAGGGGACTACAAAGGAGACATGCAATACATGGCACATATGCATGAACCAACCACCAACAGAGCTCAAGTAGGTCAAAACATGGACCAAAGCATGCTAAGATGGAGGCTCAAAGGCTTAGGCAAGATGGCATACATGCTAGGCCATAAGTAAGGCAACAATGCACAACACTTAAAGGCATTCAAAGCATGAAAGAAATGGGAATATGGCAATGCTATAAGCTCTTAAATGAAGGATTAAATGATGCCAAATCATCTAAATAGCTCAAAGATAGCATTCATGAGTCAACAAAACATAAAGCTAGTAAGGCCAATTGCACTACAGCTATACAAAGCATGAAGGATATGGCAAAGGCAATCCAAAATAGTCCTAGAACATGTCAAAATGATACTAAAACAAGCATGGAAGGAAGCCGAAACAAGCTAGCATGAAGGGCATAAGGCATGATGCATACAAGGCAAATAAGGTGGATTACACTACACCTATTAAGACCAAGCACGGGATGACTTAACCAACAAAAATCTGAGTTATATCATGGCAAGATAACCCCAAAAACACATTGAAATGATGGCTCGCAAGCTAAGGCATGAATGCATACGCAATGATTCATGTTAAGGCATAAAGGGGCAAACCCTCCAACACATTGAATGAGTGGTAAATGCAAGTGCATGAGCATGAAACATGGGCTGAAATCACATATGAAATGATGCCAAATCATTCAAATAGGCCAAGTAAAGCATGCTAGTGGACTTGACACACAAAGCTAACAAGCTAGAATGAACTATAGCTATACAAAGCATGGCATGCATGACCAAAACAACCAAAATCAGAGCTAGAGCATGCTAAAACATGGACAAAAGCTTCTTGAAGTTAAGCCAAAAGCATGCTAGAATGACATGTTAAAGCATGATGCATGTTACGCTAATTCATGGAAATACACTACAAGTGCATAGAACATGCAAGGGGTGACCAAACCAAACCCTAACAGAGGTATGACATGGCAAAACATCACCAAAAACATGCTGAAATGGACTCAAGGCAAGCTAGAATGACATGCTACTTCATGAAGCATACAAAGCTAGTTTATGAGATTTACACTACAAGTGTATAACCCATGCATGGAGTGACCAAACCAAGTAAAAATAGTGGTATGCCTCAGCAAAATAAGCCCAAATACAAGCTAAGATATGGCCAACATAAACTTAACAAACATGCTCACACATGAGGCATTCAAGACAAGTATTGAAGACACAAGGAGAGGGGATGACCCTCTTCCCCACCACTGAAATTCCTCTGGATTTCAGTGGTGAGAAGGCCAAAACAAGGTGATCCCAAAAGCTCACAAAGAAGGTACAAAAGCAAGGCCAAACAAGGCCTAAGAGGGGGTAAACAACCCCAAATACAAAAGTGACCTTAAACGAAGATCTTAAGCACCAAAATTCAGAACTTTTTGTAGTTAAGAGTTAAGCTTAAAACAGCATGGAAGTAAGGCTAAAAGCTTAAGCAAAAATGGGGGTTTAAAAGGTTAAAAGCTCACCCTTGAAGACCAACTTCAAAGCTGCAACTCCAGCAGCTTCTTTAGGCTCAAACCAGTCCAAGAACTCCCAAAAACAACTTCAAGGGACCTCAGCTCTAAGAGTATGGTGTTTGAGTGTGTGTTTGTGTACAAAAGTGAGACAAAATGACACTTTAAGGCACAAAACAAGAGCAAACAAGGAAAAATAGATACAAGTGTATATCTATCACTCAAGGCCAAATTTTCTGAACCTAGAGGAGGGAGGAGGGAGAAGGAGGTTCTCTCTTATAGAGAACCAAAAGCTTAAGCTTCTTGAGGAAGCTAAGGTCCAAGGCCATCCCTCCATACACGTAGGATGGTTCTTGTGCTCTCCAGCTGTGCCAGCTGGCCAAAAATATCTCCAAAAAGGTGACAAAAAGCAGCCGACCACTTGAAGTAGTCGGCCAGCTACTTTAAGTGGTCGGCCGACCACTTTAAGTGGTCTCCCAACAAGACAACTGGTCGGCCATGGTGGGAGATGGTCAGCAGCATGAAAGAAAGCAAAAGGTGTGGTGGCCGACCAGAAAAGATGGTCCAAAGACCAAGAAAACCAGTTTCCCGACCAGAAAACTGGCTGGCGGGAAGAAAAGTGGTCTCCAAGGGGAAGAACTGGTCTCCCACCCTTGTACCACCTTCCAAACAAGGAAAGCAAGGTTTATACCAAAAACAAACCAAAGCGGATGCAAGACGAAAGTTCGGGAGGCAAGGCGCGCAGCCGGGAGCCTCGAAAACTAGCCGACGAGCACCAAAAGTGGTTTACGACCACAAAAGTGGTCTCCCAAACCATAGTGGCCCTCTAGGCCAAGGAAACAAGGTGCGGTTCTATAGACGTCCCCGAACGCCCCGGGAGGATGACTCCCCCCGTTCTGTTCGCTTGTGGGTCTACTACAGTTCAGGACTCAAATTGTCACGGTTCTAAATCTGAACCAAAGAGTCCAAATCCGGCAAATCGTTTTGAGAAAAACAGATTTTTTTTTTAAAGAAGTGCCAAACATGGACTGCTTTGACAGATACAGAGTTGCCACCTAAATATTTTTTATGGGGGAATTTAGGAAATCCTGACTCGTTTGCCTAAGGCCACGTGTCCGTCATCACCAAAGTTGCCTCGGCTCGGGAACTTGGGTACGATTGGAGAAGGTCAGCTATGAGCACCCCCTCTCGCCCGATCCAAAGATTGGCCTCTACTAACCATGATATCCGATTTTGAAAATGTTATGTGTTCTTAATCCGGTTAATTAGCTAGAATTACTATGTGATGCGCATAACACAAAAGTATAGACTAGATCGCCTAATTTGGAACGAAGCATTGCATATCCGTTTGTTTGGAAAACACTTTGAGATTTGCTACTCGCAAGTAGGCTAAAACACGGATTTCAGCGAGTTGTTCCAACTCAAACAATCTAACCTTCACCCACAGGCATTCAGGCAGTTTAAATCACATAAGCATCTAGCCACATGGTAAGCATGCTGTCATGTTAACATTCACACTCATGCGAGATGCTAAAGCATAAATACTTACATCGTACTCCGAGCCAAAACAAAGAACATGTTAGGAATCATGCATGATCCAAGTCCATGTTAAGTGGCTAATGCAATACATACAGAATGTCACTAGAATAGGCTCGGCTAATCCTAGGATGGCATGTGGGATGCGACAAGTAGCACGTATTCAAGTTAGATTTTAAAATACTATGCAGTTAGTATGATGCGCCGAGCCCGGTGCATGCAATACTAATGAATGATGTGCGCATGCATAGCATAAGGTATGCTAAATTAAACATGTCCTAATACTAACCATCAAAAGCAAGTAAGTAAAAGGGAGAAAAAAGTGGGGGTTGGAAGACATGCACACACGCACCCACACTTATTACAAATTTGCCCTCGCTCAGAGGGACCAAAAGAATAATACAATTTAACTAACTATCAAGCTAATTAAAATATTACAGACCAATTAAACTAGTTAAGAAAAATTAACCAATCTAATTAAACAGTAAACAGCCTCGGGAAGAGGGCTCAACGCAATGCGTGCTCGGCTCCGCTCGGAAAGCCACTACCATGCACAAGTTGCCTCTGCTTTGACTGTTATCCTCCTCTGAAGACTGTACAAGTCCCAAGGTTGTTTCTCTGAGTGCTGTGGAACACCATCGGCTAAGGGAAATGGTCACCGGCCATGGGGAATGCTCACCGGCCACTGATTGAGCCATCGGCCACCAATTGTTGGTCGGTCGGTACTGTATGTAGCCGACCGGCCAAAACTTCCTGCAGAATCTGTTTTTGACAGCAGCAGAGGGCAAAACATAGCATGGCAATGCATTTCAAGCAAATGTGTGCACCACCACATCCCTTATCATGTTTATGACTCAAAAGGACATGGTTCTCGGTTCTCAGACCACCAATCACGCATTTCAATGCATGATGGCCCAAGGAAACCAAGTGTACATTTTGATTTCAAATGGAATGCAATGCACATAATCAAGAGGTGAAAGATGCATGTAATGCAATGCATCCTAGGCATGTGAACTAGTATGCAACATGGACATGCAATGTGTATTTAGGCATGCAACCTAAACAAATAATCATGCAAGGCAAACAAGATGCAACCACTATGCTAGTGACAAGCATACAAGATGCAATGTGGGCATGCAAGTATGCAAGCAAACATACAAGGCATATAACAATCATGTTAATGACAAGCATGCTATAACACATGAAAGATGGACTTAAACTAATTTAGGCAGCCCTCAAACAAGCCTAAAACAGTGGCCAATGCTATGGAAATGAGGGACAATTACACATACAAACATGCATGCAAATGGGCCAACACTTAAGCATCAATCAAGCAACCTTTAAGCATACTTAAAAGAAGAACAGCATGGACAATTAGCATGCAATGTAAGCTCTGAAAATCATGTAGGAAATGATGCCAAATCAACCTACCGATACAAACTAAGCATGCAACCAAGCCCAAGGACCTAAACTATGATCATATGACACATGAAGCAAATGACCAAAATGAACCAAAACAGTCCCAAATCATGTTAAGGCAAGCCCCAAAAACCACTTAGATGGCATCTAAATGATCTACACATGGAGGCATGCACAAATACTTAAACATGGAGCATACAACACAACCTCTTAAAGCATCAAAGAAGCATTAAATGCAAGCATGCAAGCATGTTTAGTGGACTGAAATGACATGATAGGTGGTGCTAAACCACTGAAAATAATGCAGGTAAAGCATGCTACACATTCACACACCTAAGGCTAACAAGCCAAAATGCAAGGTGGCTACACTAAGCATGTCATGGTCGACCAAAAAAACCAAAAACAGAACTTAAGCATGCTAAAACCAACACAAAAGCTTCACAAAGCTTGGCCAAAATCATGCTAGAACAAGGGTCAAAACCTAAAGCATGTTAAGGCCTAAACATGGCATTACAAGACATGTATGCAAGGCATGCAAGGTGTGTCTAAACCAAGCAAAAATAGAGCTATATTATGACATAATAAGCACAAAAATCAGTTAGGACATGGCCAACATGAACCTAAATTAGATGCTCACACATGAGGCAAAAATGGCCCTTTTCAAGGACAACAAGGAGAGGGGGTGGCCCTCTTCTTCTTAGGACCTCAAGGCACCATCCTCACCACTGAAATCCCTCAAGATTTCAGTGGTGAGGAGGCCCAAACACAATGGTCCCGGAGCTCACCAAAAATGCACAAAAATGGAGCCTAACAAGGCTTAAGAGGGGTCAAACAACCTCAAAGCTTAAAACACTCTTAAACAACTATTTAGAGTAGGCGAAAAAAAGACTTTTATATGTTATACACCAAGTCTAAAAACAGTTGCAAGGTAGTCAAAAAAAGCTATGCAAAAATGGGGTAAAAAGAGTAAGAATGTTACCCTTGAAAACCCTCTTCACAAATGGTGGACCAGCTGCTTCTTTGAGCTTAAAACCACCCAAGAACACCAAGAACAGACCTCTGGCCCCTCAACAACCAAGATAAGGTGTAATGGTGGGTGTTTGTGTGCAATAGTAAGGCTAAACACACACAAATACACAAGAGAGAGAGATATAGGAGATGGAGGATATGCAAACCCTAACCCTAAAACTCAAAGCTCTCTGAAAATGTTGTCTAACCTAAAAGAGGGAGAAGAGGCCTCCTCTTATAGAAGATTCAATCTTGGAAAGCTTCCAAGGCAAGCTAACAAGGTTGAAATCCCTCCATACACGTGTATGGAGGGGAGCAAAGGTGGGTGCCAGCTATCACAGCTGGCACAAAAATATCTGCAAAAGCAGATGAACAGTGGTCGGCCGGCCAAAAATGCAATTTGAACAAAAAAGATGGCCGGTCGACCATCTAGAGTGCCGGCCGGCCAAACATTTGGCCGGTGGCAACAAAACATAGCCGGTGGCCTCAAGCCATGGCCGGTGGGTGTCAGGGGATGGTCAACAAGCCCTGCCCTGCCCCTCAAAGGAAAACACAAGTGTTTGGTGCAAAACCAGACACAAAACAGTCGAGTCGAGAGATCCTGAGGCAAGGCGCGTAGCCGAGGCCTCCGGGAATTCAAAACGAACACAAACATGGATGACAATCGAGTGTTTAAACGGTGACGTCCAAGTCTTGAGGACGGTCAAAAATGGGGTGTCTACAGTTGCCCCTCTTTGACAGAACTCGAAAGTTATAACAATGACGGGAGTGAGTCTCAAAGCCCAGAGACGACCCATTTTTGACAAGACTGAAGACTTAGACAAAGCATGCAAGACAACAAAGATATACGCCCGAAGGCAGGGGCAAAATGCAACTGACAATGTAAGAAGCCGAGCATAACTTATGATCATGCAACGAAAGCTGTAACGAAGCATAACATGCGACAGTTTTAAGCTAGCAAATACAAATCCAACTACACTACATTGCAGAAAGGATGTAAGAGAATTATGCAATTCTCGATACCTCTCACTCAGAGGATACAATACTTGTCCGGTTCGTCTGGTTGCACCAGCCTCAAATGAACCGTACATACAATATCGTGCTTGCAAAAGAAAGCAACTTAACAGGTACGATGTTGTTAGCAACATGCATAACATGCAAAATGAATGCAAAATGATATGCAATATATACAAAACTATGTATAAACAATGCAAATGATAATGCAATGCAATGCAATTGAATCATGATCAAATCATGAGCGGTTCAAAACCACACAAATGTCAAATAGATTGATGGAGGTGACAGGTCCGTCTAACATAGAAAAGGTCATACAGAACTATGAGTGTATAGACGGACCACAAGAACAAGTAATTGGGTGGAATGACATAAGTGGGGAAACGACCCGCTAACGAAAGAACAATGATCCTAATGCTGGATGCGAAAATTACACTACAATGTAATATATACAATGGATATGGCATGCAGCCAAAACATATCTTGCCTAGGAAAGGCATGGACACACACAAACCGCGTCTAACATAGAACGGTCATACAGAACTATGAGTGTATAGACGTGAAAAGTATGGGCACATACCAGACCAAGCTCAACATGGAAAGGCGCAAGCCATAGATGGAGGTGATGCAATGAATGCACGCAAACTACAATGCAATATAAGCAATATGCAATGGAATGGATACAGTGGATTAAGGCCTACGGCCAAACCGTATCTTGCCTAGGAAAGGCATGGACACAAACAAACCATGTCTAACATAGAACGGTCATACAGAACTATGAGTGTATAGACGTGAAAAGTATGGATACATACCAGACCAAGCTCAACAAGGAAAGACGCAAACCCTAGATGGAAGTGATGCAATGAATGCATGCAAGCTACAATGCAATATCTACACTATGCAATGGAATGGATATATTTACAGTGAAATGCATGACATATGCAATATATACAATGAAATGCATGACATATGCACTATATACAATGTAATGCATGACATATGCAATACTTAAAATGATGCATGACATATGCATGTTTGTTTTTTTGTTTTTATTTTTGTTTTTTGAAGTGCAAATGATGCATGTTTTTTTTTTTGTTTGTTTTTTGTTTGAAATGCATGTGATGCATGTTTTTTTTGTAATGCAAATGATGCATGTTGTTTTTTTGTTTTTTTTCTTTTTGAAATGCAAATGATGCATGTTGTCTGGAATGCGTGACAACGCAAGTTGCTTTGAAATGCATGAAAATGCATGACTTCGAAATGTGCGACAACGCGCGGCGTAAGATGCATGACAATGCATGAACTTTGTTGTTGTTTTTTGAATGCATGAAAATGCATGATTTCGAGAATGCGTGACAATGCGCGGCTCTTGAGATGCATGACAATACATGCGAACTCGAATGCGCAACGATACGCGTCGCTTGAGATGCATGACAATGCATGTGAACAGTATTCACATCAATGCAAGTTGTGCGTGTTATGACGTGTGTATACATGCATGACAATGCAAGGGATGACGTGTGCTACAACATATGCAGATATGCAAGCACCAACCGAGCGTGTTTAAGGTCTCGCCAGACCGTACGTGTTTAAGGTCTCGCCAGACCGTGAAATGCATAACAATGCAAGTAAGATAATGCAAATGAAAGGTGCATATCAATGTGAATAAAATGACGCATAACGAATGCGCGTTCACGACAAAGTATTGTAACGTAACTCGTGCGGGGAAACTTTCGAATCTGTCAGGAGACAAAAGGATACAAAAAGGATATGCCGCGCACATATTCAAGTGCTACACACAGAAGACACGGTCTGAGGTCGAAATGGAGACCGGTTAAGCTTCGAAAATGCACTTTCCTTGTACTGTCTTGAGCAATGAAGGCCCCAAACTATACATCTGACCCAAACAAAGTTGTAGGAGGCTCACCAGCCATAAGGGGAGGTCACCGGCCATCCACCGGCCATCAAAACATTCCACCGGCCAAAAATGTGCCCGACCGGCCAAACATACCTGAATCGGGGCAGTTTGGTCTTTTGGCCTTGGGACTTTTAAAATAGGGTTTCAAACCCTATTTTTCTCACTTTCTCTTGGCCGAAAATCCCCCCTTCCTCTCTCTAGAGTATTTTCCTCTCTTCCATCCTCCGTTTTCTTCGGTTTTCGTGCCCGTTTCGTTGTTTGATTCGCGAAGTCCTTCGCGTTTTGAACATTTTCATCCGAACAAAACTCCGTTTCAGTGTCTCCTTTTCGATTTCCGCCTCTTGGGGTTTGTTTCCCCCAAGTTTTTCTTGATTTCCGTACCTTTTCCACATTTCGGCTTTTCCGGCCATTTTCCGCCCTCTCGGGGTTGACTTTCCGTTGACTTTTCGCATTCTCACCCGGTTTTCCCTCTTCCGGCCATTTTCTCATCACTCTCGACATGGCAGATGATATTCCACAGGGCGGGACTCCCCCGGAGCATGAGATGGATGCCGGGGCCGAGCTCCTCCCCTTGAGCGTCCGCCCGTTCGACCCTGCGACCTACCGGCCGGCGATTCACGTGCTACCTCCTGACGGTCTTCGCCAGTTCAGGAGTTTCGACAGGGGCGTGCCACTGGAGCTTCTTTTGCGCGAGCCGACGTCTCATATGTCCTTCGGCGCTTCCGAGGTACATTCTTCCCCGTTTCAGTTTTCCGCAATGTAGAACATTTTAACTGCCATAGTTGATTCCGTTCTTTAACTGCTTACCTCAGATACACTGATACACTGCACACTGTAGTTGACTGTGAACACACTTGTACTTGATATCTGTTCGAATCGGAAAACGTGCACACACGCTGTATTGGCCCTGAACCACCCAAACACACTGACACATCGCATGTTGTAGTTCACTGCAAGCACACCGGCACCCGATGTCTGTTTGAATCTGAAAACGTGCACACACGCTGTATTGGCCCTGAACCACCCAAACACACTGACACATCGCATGTTGTAGTTCACTGCAAGCACACCGGCACCCGATGTCTGTTTGAATCTGAAAACGTGCACACACGCTGTATTGTCACCAATTCTGAATGCCCTTCAAAACTGTACATTTTATATTGCTTCGCGACTGTTTTGTTTTTGAATATAGGGAGATTCCCATGCCTTCCGGGGGTATGGGAACATTGCCGCCAGAGACTGGTACATGGAGCTGCCCGATGCGGTCCGTCACATCGTGGACCAGGCCGGGTTCGGCGCATTCTGCAGGGGACTCTCGCGCCTCACTGCGAGCAGGCCTCTCCTTGCTGCTCTAGTGGAGAGGTGGTGGGACACCACCGACTCCTTCCACTTCTCTGCTACGGGAGATATGACGATGACTCCCTATGACTTCTCGATGCTCACCGGCATCGGGGTAGGGGGTGATCCGATCCCCTTTGACACTGACATGGACGAGTGGGAGGCCGCTCAGATTTACCTGCTCGGCGAGGTGCCGCCTCTCGCGCGTCCCGGCTTCGTCAGATATTCGTGGTTCGAGGTCCAGTTCAGGGTTCAGCCAGCCTTGACCGAGGAGGCTCCGATGACTCAGGAGGAGGTGGAGCGGTACGCGCGCGGCTTCCTCATGTTTCTGCTGGGGACGACTATTTTCGCCGATCGGGCGAACACCGTGCCCCTCTGTCTGCTCAGCGCTCTCGTGGACGTCACCAGGATCTTGCACTTCGACTGGGGTGGCGCTGCCTTGGCCACTCTATACGGATATATGAGCTCAGCCTCCCGTTGCAGCGGACAGTTGCTCGGGGTTACTGGCGAGCTTGGGAGGTACATTTTCTTCTTCTGTTTTTCATTTCTGCTCTACATTATCTGTACTCTGTACACTGCACACACTGTACACTCTGCTTCATACTGACTGTATACTGCACACACGGCACACACATACTTTGCTTTACACTGACTGTACACTGCACACACCGTACACTCTGCACAATACACGGCTCTGCAATTTCTGCTTTATTCTGTATTCTGCTTTATCTGATAAGCATATTAATATTTGCTCTGCAGTTATGGGTCTACGCCTACTTTCTGAGACTCGCCCCAGTGCCAAACGTGGAGACCCCTCTCGTCGTTCCGTTCTCGCGCCGCTTTGACGTGAGGTGCGTGCGGAGGCCCCGGGAGACGTTTATCTTCTTCTGCCGCTACTTCGACACCATCACCCCCGCAGAGGTATGTTCAACTTGCAGTTCCTTTAAGCTTCGCTTTACATTGTATTTTCAATGAAAGTAGATAACAAACTGTATTTTATTTTCAGATCACCTGGCAGCCTTGGGCTCCATTGCCAGCTGAGATTCGGGCACGGTTTGTCGGTGCTGAGGAGACCGCACGGTTCAGGATCTTGCTGGAGGGCCCGGTCTGTCGGGCTTGGTACTTGGGTGAGCGTTTCCTACGCCAGACCCTAGGTTTACCGGAGCAGATAGTCCCGGTTCACCCTCCTGAGCATATGAGGGACACCGAGAGGTTCACTTCCGAGCAGATGGCCGACTACACGATCGGCTGGGATGCGATCCGCTTCAGAGGCATAGGCGACTACTCAGAGTACGTCCAGACCTTCATTATGCGGCCTCTGAGCGGTGGCCGTCGAGTTGAGCGAGAGAGGCCCGCGGCGCCGGCGGCTAGGGCAGGAGCAGGGGTGAGAGCACCGAGGGTGGCTCGAGTCCATGGCAGGAGTGGAGTTCGGAGAGGGCGGGGGGCTAGTTGGCCAGCACTGCCCACTACGATGACATGCCGAGGACAGGGTGGGGAGACTTATCAGATCCCCATTGCTCCCCCTCCGGCTGATCATGAGTTAGTCGGGTTCTACGACTTGCCTCCGGTATGTACTACTTCATCTTGCATCTTGCATTATTATTTCACTTCAGTTTATTTGATATTCCGCGGAATACTGATGCATCTAATACTTTTGCAGGCTTCCTCCGAGTACACCCGCCAGTCCCTGGAGCTGACTGCCTCTGTGATGGGGATGTTCCAGCGGAGTCTCGATCTTCTGGCTATCTATGGCATTCCGGTATGTTCTTCAACCGCAGTCTTAAACTCTACACAATCTGATGCATCATACTGTCAACACAACACCCGGTACACAGCCCTCACGGCATCTGATATACTGCAGCCCACAGACTGTTCACAGCATTACTCACGGCATTCATACACTGCACTCAACACACTGTACTGATTCTGTACTGATACACTGCTCACAGCATTCACACACTGTACTCATACACTGCATTCTGTACTGATACACTGCTCATAGCATTCACACACTGTACTCATACATTGCATTCTGTACTGATACACTGCTCATAGTATACTGATGCGTTTGCCTTTTGTACTTTTCAGCCTCCCTTCCAGATCCCTACTGTGGGAGGTGCTCCAGCTGGACCTTCTGTTCCTACCGGAGGAGATGGCAGAGTATACCCCCGCACCAAGGCGGGGCGCACCCATGTTGGGAGTAGCTCACGGGCACCCGTCCCTGATGATGATGATGAGTCCGAGGCTGAGGCAGAGGCGGAGGCAGAGTCGTCCGAGGAGGAGACCGGAGACGGCTCGGGCTCAGACTCAGATGACGATGCTGATGACGATGCTCCTGGACCTTCGTCCAGGAAGAGGACGAGGACGGACCCCTAGACCCGAGGCCTTTTGACATTGATCCAGATTTTTGCTGTTTTTCTTCTTTTTTTGTACTTTTTTTTTTGCTGGTAGCTAGAGTACCTTGTACTGCCGCAGGCAGGTTTTTGTTTCCAAAGCTTTGTACTTGAAAAAGATGATGAAATGAAACAAACTTTTTGTCTGAAAAAGTGTTATATTTTGTACATTTCATATATTGCATCGCATTGCATCATATTACACCTCAATGTAAATGAGATTGATCTTTTGTCTGAAAATCGAACACTTGTATTGTAATAATCAGATAACGAACCAGCCAACAGCGAAATAACCCATACAAACCACTGCTCAGTCTGAACACTCGGCCCATACTCTACTGGGGATTAATCTGCATACAGGCCATTCTGTTTATTCTGCACACGGCGGATCCTGAACAAACAGTCCAATCTGTCAAGACGGACTACAAAGGTTGAATCTGCTGAATCTGAAACACACTCGGATGCCCCAAATTTTCCCCTTCTTCTTTTGCTTCGCATAAATGTGGAGAATGGCACAGCACTCTGAGCATAGACGATTAAAATTTGAAAATGAAGAAGGGTTTTTCAGACCGGAGTATTGAGCCTACAACTGAACACAGCGAGAAAGACTCAAACAAAAGGTACACGACCTAATCACAACGAGACACGCTCGGAAAAGACTCAAAACAAAAGTTGAGGTAAACAAAACAAAAGACACGACACACGGACGTGTTTACAAAAACGAGAGACCTCAGATCTCGAGGAGCCAGTTCCTCCGGGTATGTTTCCCACCCTTTCTTATTTGTGATTCTCACATCACTCGGCCCTCAGGCTCGGTTTTTCTCTCAAAACCCTTTTCCTCACTTTTCTCTCGACTTACACCTCTCTATTCTTTATTCTCTCATTTTTCGTCCCTCCCCAGGGTGATTGATGGATGAATAGGAAGTTGTGGGTTCACGCCCAACACTATTAGCTCGCGGCTATTTCTTCCGGCGACGTCTAGTCGATGTTCCGGATGGGGAATGGAGTATCTTGACTCATTCTGATTTGTGCTTCGCACTTGGCTTGATACCTCGTTGCTCGGAGGGTGAGAGAGCTTTCGGCCCTTTACTGACAGTTTCAGTTGTGCCCTTTTGGCAAGTATGCTGACGACGGGGGAAAGACAGGAAGCCTGACTCAACTGTGCCCCTAGTTCATCATTTTGACCATTTTTTTTTGGTTTTCTACTAAAACAGTTTTGACCAATATGAGAGTTAGATTAACATACTTGTTCGATTTTTGATTTGAAATCATGCGAGTTAGGCTATGAGCACTGAAAATTTTCCTTTTTTGGGTTCCAAGAAAATGGTCCAGTTTTGGAAAAGATGAATAATTTTCGAGAAAATAGTCAACCTCAGTAAAAATTCTCAAAAACTATTTTTGCAAACGGTCAATGCTCGACGAGCATGGAACTTACTCTGAGATGCACAACCTCGGATCGGAGGCAATGGAAAATTGCCCCTTGCTTGAAAGAGCTGCACGGCAACGGAAAGTTGCCCCTGGTTTGAATGGCGACTCGTGGCAACGGAAAGTTGCCCCTTGTCTGGATGAACACCGCAGCGTTTTGTAAACAGTCCTCATTAGTGATGATCACGACCGAACTCTCGGACACGGAGACGACGAAGATGGTCAGAACCAATATATGGACACAGTCACTTTGAGAGCGTTGGTGGCTGGACTTCAGGATGAAGTTGCCTACGTATCCCAAACATGGGAATCAAGCCTTACGTAGTTCACGGTGTCACAACCGCACTATCGGATTCAGAGAAGGCAAGGATGATCAAAACCATTACATGGACAGAGTCGCTATGAAAGCGTTGGGGGCTGGACTTCAGGATGAAGTTGCCTACGTATCCCAAACATGGGAATCAAGCCTTACGTAGTTCCGGTTAAGGTACACTCGGGTATTTTAACCTTCACTTTTTTAGGCTCTAACTTTTGCCAAGGCGCCCGTTGCGGGTTTTCGACCTTGCGAGCTTCTATTTTTCTTTTCTTTTTGATTCTTTTCTTTTTTCTTTTTTTCTTTTTTTATTCTTTTTTTTCTTTTCTTTGTATTCTTTTTTTTCTTTTTTCTTTTTTTTTTAATTTTTTCTTGCTCTAACTTTTGCCTGGGTCGCCCTTCCGGGTTTTCGGCCCAGCGAGCCTCTCAAAGGGGAAAAGTGTAACAAGTCCATGCCAAATGGTTTTAGGGTTTTGAAGCCATCCATATCCAGTAGAGCGGCTGTTGTTATTGATTTGCAAAAGGATCCATCTCCGGCTCTTCAAGCACATCGGACATTTTTGCCCCTAGTTTAAGGGGTGCTTCTGTTCTAGCTTCACAAGCTTCTGTTGACGACGTCTGACCTCTTGATCTGACTTTGGTACCTCTTGTTCGAGGGCTGCTTCAAATCTGGCCACACAGGCCTCTCTTGATGATTGATCGTTGAACGTTCTGAATGGGTTCAAGGTTTGAAAACAAATGGATTGAATCTTGAGGCTGAGAGCGATCCTAGGCTGCACAATCTCAAGAGCGATTCCACACAGGTCTTCACAGGACTGCGCAAAACATTTTGTTTTTGAAAGTTTTTACGAAAGCGACAAATCGCTCGCGCTGAAGATAGTGTGGAACCAATCTGGATCAAGCCAGGGTCCTTCTCAGTACTCACGCTAACAAGCATGATTTCATTCATTAAAGGCTCAGCATGCCTCACTTTCTCTCAAATTGATCAAAATTTTGTAAAACCCGAGGAATTCCTTCCTCTTCGTTTTCATCACCACAGTGTTCAAAAATAGTTTTGAAAAACTTAGGTCAATACAATGAGTTTAGAGCACAGAAGAGTAAGTGAGACGCTCCGCCATTGGCACAACTAGCTCAAGGTAGCAATAAGCATAGAAACATGATAGCCGCAGCTGTTTTATTCAGATTTCCTGGTTGCAACTGGCTCCACAGCAGAGACAGACTCAAAAGAAAACAAAAACGGTGTTCGAGGCAACAACCCCGGAATCACCTGACATTCTATACAAGGGGACTGACTCGCTACAACAAGACAGACCCTTAAGCAAAAAGAACTGACTCAAGACAATGAGACAGACTCAAAACAAAACAAAGGACTGACTCGACACCCAAGCCAGAAGTTACAAAACTAGCATTCGCAGATGCTCAAAAATGCGTGCCAGACGCCACATCCAAAATACACCAAGCGCCGCCCGCAGGTGGTTCACTCCCGATCACATACTCGCAGTATCCTCAAAATCCAATAGCTGGGTAGTAACAGACTTGGCTGAGGTGGGTGGGAGGATAACCTCATTGTCGATCAAATCTTGCACCTCATGACAAAGGCGGAAACAATTATCGGTAGCATGACCGGTTTGCTGGTGGTACGCGCAGTACAAAGTAGCATCATGTGTGAGAGGGAGATTCTTTGGGAGAGGCCGAGGCTCCAAGGGTTTAAGATGCCCTCTTTCGGCCAGGATCTGGAGTGCTTTAGACAATGGCATGTAGAGAGCGTGGAAGACCCTGCGCCCTCAGGGCAAGTACTTTGAAGTCTGAGAATTTTTACTAGACGCACTAGTGAAAGGGTCGGCAGGCACTGCCTTGACTTTCTGATCTTTCCCAGGTGCAGGGTTGGGAGTGGAAGGAACTGTTCTGGCATGACGGGGCCTATCCCGGTTTTCTACCTGGCTTGAACTGCCTTCTGGAGTGGGGAAGGCATCATCCACAGTCTTGGTCACGACTGCGAATACCTGTTGCTTACTCATCCCCCCGACTTTCAAAGCCTCGACTGCCCACAGCAGTTGTTCAATGGGATCAGCATCTGCCTTCATTTTGTCCTTACCTCTGGCCTCAGCCTGATCGAGGGTTTGGGTTGATGTTAATACGTCATTGCCATAGCTGGAGGCAACCTCAGGTTGGCTAAGCTCGATCACAATTCGCCTCAATAGCGGGGGCTCTTGTGGTACAAAATTCCCAGCATATGGTGCAGCTGGTGGCGAAGCCGACATTCCGTAAGCGAGATCCGCCACGGACCTCTGGAGGTCACCTATCATCCCCATCAATTCGAACGTGGTGGGCTCACGAGCCTGATACAACTGGGGGGTCCAGACCGGGTGCGCAACAGGCGACCTGGGTGGATGCGGTACATCAACATTGGTCTCACTTTGCAGAGTGATTCCTTGATCTAATGCGGCTGTCATAACCACAATCTCCTCCGAATTCTGCGTCATCATAAGTCCATTGTACTGAACGGTGACTGACGGATCAGATATCTGTCTTGCCTCAGCAAGGGGGAACACTGGCTATTCTGTATCACTTCTCTGAACTGAAAGGAAAAACAAGCAGCATTTCAGCCCAAACGGATCAAACACAGGCGTAGCCGAACAGCGGTACTCTACTACTGATCACTGTTCCCCAAAATCACTGCCCCAAAACACTGAATCAGATACCCACAGATATAACTGATTCTCAAAAACACTGATACTGATGCCCTCAGGCCTGATACTCAAACTTGCAAACTGATATGCGCGTTCCTGTAGAGATACACTCTAAAAGCACATAGCAAGTAAAAGAGCCAAAACACCCCTATGTTGGGGTAGGGTTTCCCTGTCCTATTTTGTCAGGAGCTAGGGTTTCACTACGCACGCAGCGGTTTCAAACAACCTATATCGGGTAAGCAACCTGTCCTAGTTTGGAATGGTCACTATGGATTCCGAATATGCACTAGGTCGAATGGTCAAAAGGGTGCCCCGGTAAAACCGGGG
>JAPPVO010000002.1:147725737-147844133 GCA_030407325.1 Camellia japonica | reverse complement strand
CTTCACAAAAATTTGAGAATCTCCCATTTTTGTGCATCAAACAAATCTTTAATAAAAACCCTAATCTTTTCAGGTGTTATATTATCAAAATAACACATAATAAAGTTAAAACACATACACTAAATTTAGAAAATCCCTACCCCAAGTCTATGAGAGGAAATAATGAAAAGCCCTAAAATCCACAGAGTTGAAAACATATCTCCACCAGACAAAACGTTCCTCTCGAGATGCTCTCCAAAATGATCCCAAGAACTAGGGTCAAGAAATCAATGAATGTAGGTGAATCGAAAGATTTAGGAGGGTTGGTGAGGATTTCTCTAGAGAGAGATGAGAGAAAAGAGAAAAGTGGAGCATAGAGAGAGATAGGGAAATGAAAAAGTGAAGGAAAAGTGGATTGGCCTCAAATTTTAAGTGATTGGACATGAATTTCAAAACTAAATTCGAATAGACCTCTCGAGTAGTGGATCATGCACTCGAACAAAGAATTCAAACTCCCAGTATCTCTTTCATCTATAAAACAAACTGCTCGACCGGTGAAACCTGCGCTCGAGCGTAAAAATCACACTCCCACTATTACAGACTTCAGAACATAAAACTAGATGGACGTAATGATCACTCGAGCGATGAAAGCATCGCTCAAGCAGACTTAGGTTTTAACTCAAGCCAAAATTGATCTTATGGTATTCCCACCCTTCCTCGGCTCACTCTAACACCCAAAGACTCAAATCTCATCTTGGAAATACAATTTAGAACATGAGGTAAGGTTCAGAATATAAAGTAAATGGCGATACACAATTCTCAGAGTTCAAAAAACAAACAATTGCTCGGAAACAAGATGATTAATCTGAAATAAACGTAATTAAATTGGTTTAAAGACCCGGGACATCACAGGAAACACAGACCAAGATAATCAAAAAATACTTAAATACAGTCATTTTCCTATTCCGTATAATGACCAATCAATATAATGACTTGATTGTTGAAAGGTCCTCCCGATCTACCCAGGTCAAAGATGATCACTAACTTTGGTTTTTCTTGTAGATTAAAGGATTGGGCACACCATCTCGCTATTTCCCTGTGGAGATAATTTTACCATCCAGAGTGACTTTTTTATTTTTTAACTAAAATAGTCAAATGCCAAACTTGCCCTAAATGTTTGTCTTTTTAACATAATTATATTAAAGGTCTTGCTAACAAATGCCTAGTGTACAAGTAAAAGATAAAAATAAAAATAAAAAATAAAACAAATTGAAGAGCACAATATATTTTTCACTAAATTCAATATATTTTTATTGAAATTAATACACTTTTTAACATATTTATATGTTTTCAAGAAACTTTTTACATACTTCCCAACGCTAAACAATGTCCATGTTGCACTTGTTAACATTTGCCTTATATTAATCTTTTAAATTGATCAAAATTAATACAAATACTATGAAATTACAATGATCAGAAAGGAAAAACATGTCACAATATATTAGATGTGATATTATCAAAAAAATATATATATATTTATTAATTTGACTAATAAATTATTGATAAAAATAGAACTAAATGTTATGTGAATTAAAATCTTAGCGAAACTTATTGTAATTATATTAAAATTGTGAGACTTCTTATATTTTCTTCAAATTTCAAGAAAAGTTAGTGTAATTTATCCTTTTTTCTTTTATCATAATTCATACATTTGAATTACTTTGACCTCTCTTGAAATTTGAAAAAATATGACAAATTCTATAATTTTGGCATATTACATTGAAATCCCTTAAGGTTTAATTCATGTCATTACTTAACTTCTTTTCATTAATAATTCATTAGTCAAATAGATAAAAAAAATAATAATATTGTAATATTTTTTACACTAAATATATATATTTATTATTTATCTTTGTGCATTCACATTATTTATATTAGTTTTGGTCCATTTAGAATTATTAAAAAGAAAATCGATATAATTATGCCAAAATTGTAAGTTTACGTATTTTTTTAAATCTCAAAAAAGGATAATGTAATTTACCCTTTGAAATATTAAATAATATTGTAAAACAAGTCGAAAGTTTCTAAATAAGTTAAATTTAAATATATTTTAAAATTAATTTAAAAAATTTACTAATCGATAAATTATTTTAGTTTAGCTAATTATCTGTTCAATTAAAATTTGTTTGATATCTGTTCAAAAAATAATTTTATTAAAATTTAACATATTTTAGAATTCGTTAAAATTTTAAATAACTTAAATAATATTAAAATTTCAATAATTTTTCAATTTCCAACATTTCAATTAACTTAAATAATGTAATACTTAACTCGACTTCACTTATTTATAATCCTTACTATAGAATGAAATAAAAGTGGAAATACCACATTTCACAAAGCATAAGTTGTCACTTCTCACATACAACTTACATCATGATGTAACTTGATAGTTTTATCTAGTGTAAGTGAGATCATTTTCAATAAATCGTGTTAATTTAATTCTACTAACGTCATAATTTTACATGTTATAGTAAAATTTTATATTTTGAAAAATCGCTTGGAGAGTAGATGTCATGACCCCATTCCACCCCAAACAGGATAACATTGTGACTCACCAGTAGTTCCCAATTACCGAAGGCCTAACAAGACAAGACAAGATAGGACAGTACTAACAATCCTTGGGGTTATGCGGAATCATTTATCCATTAATTACCAAAACTCCATTTAGAGCATGTGCATAAATCAAATGAAACATATAAACATAACTCATTTTATTATCTTGCTATTTATAAGTCCAAACAACAAAAAGGAAAAGAAGTACATCGTTTACAACATAACTATACAAGGTCCAAACTGAAAGAAAAACAAAAAACAAAAAACAAAAAACAAAACAAAACTATTGTCTGAACGTTGCAACTTCCAAAAAGACAAAACAAAAGAAAAGACTTCAAGTGCGACACCTCCACTTGACCATGTTCCTCATCTTCTCTTACATACACATAGGGAAAAGGGGTAAGCCATTGCCCAATAAATAATAATAAAGTAAAATGGTAGATGAATGAACACCGACAAGGTTTATAAAACATAGCATAAAGTCATAACTTGAACATAACTTAGCTTGAACAAGATAATACAAAACTTGACTTGCAACATTTATATATTGATGAAAATTTCAAGGATTACAAGGTGCTTAACCGGCCTGGGTATCGGTTAGACGATCACTAGATAGTGGCAATATAACGATTCTAGTTGAGACTTGAACCATTTGATGTTGTGCTTCTGGGTTTTCTTGTCTTGAATGAGTGTTGTTGTCTTTGTTCTCCTTATTTCTCATTGAGTTTGGTTATTGGGGTGTGTTGGTTGCATTTGGAGCAGGTTGGTTGTTTGTTTTTTTTCTAAAAACTATTGTTGCCCTGAATTTTGTCTCTGCACTCGAGCGAAGGTTCTTGTGCTTGAGTAGTGTTTGAAAACTCTCAGTATTTTTGCAAGTCTGCAAAAGTATTAGGAGCGTGCATTCTTCGCTTGAGCTATAATTCCTGTGCTCGAGCAGTCACACCTTGTTGTGTCTGTACGCTTGAGTGACACTTCATGCGCTCGAGCAGTCCATCCAAATTCAGCAACTATAAAAGTCACTTTTGGTCACATCTGGATCACTTCTCTCTCTCTCTCCCCTTCTGCCATTGTTGAGCTTTCAAGCTCTTTCTACCTAGTTTTCATATACTTTTATACATCTTTGACCCCTAGTTCCTTGTACAAAAACGTAGAACTCGTGAGGGCTTCTATTTAAACTGAGCAGATCGTGTTTTCGTTAAAGTTGGATTTTCGGGCTTTCTTCTCTTCATTGCTTGAGGTAGAGATTCTTTTGCTCCTTTTTAATACTTCGCCTATAGATAGACATGTGGTAGATTTTTATTGCATAAAAATCATGTCCGTTATGGACTTCTTTGAAAATCATATAAGGGGATCTTGGGTTTGAATGCTTGGAGTAGAAATCGGGCAATTGATTGTGGTTTGGGTTAATTGAAGGGAAGATTAACTTGTTTATATTGTTGCAAAGGAGAAAAAACCCTAATTTCATATTTGACCTAATGAATTAAAAAGGGTAAAACTGAATAATGTTTGTGTTTTGATCATTTGAGTTGTATTATTGTGTTGTTAACATAAAGGGAGGGGGGGAATTAATTTTAGTATTGGGACTTATTCGAATAATCATATTGAGTTAAGCTAGAATATGGCTTGGAATTCATGAATGAGGCTTGTAAATTCAGACATAAACTTGAGGTTGGGTTTTGAAACCGTTGAATATTGTTATTATTATCATTGTTGTTGGACTTAAGGTCATGTATGTATCGGCTTATCGTATTATGTATATTTATATATTTTGCTTATAGGTTTTGTGCTTGGTCATTGGTGGAGGATGATAGTGTAATATTAAATAGATTTTGTGTATGTAGTACACTCAGGTTAATTATATTTGTGAGTTATGTTGTGGTTTGAAATGTGTATGCGCTAAAACGCCTAGAGAATTGGCTGAGCTGAAAATGTGAGGTACCAGTACCTTCCAGTTAGCACTTAGAGAACTTGGCAGATGTATCACTACAAGAAAATTGCATTTTTCGCAACGCAACAAAATATGTTGCTAAAAGGAAAAACTTATCGGCAAAAAATTTCACTGACACACAAAGCTACGTCAGCAACCGTTAAGTAAAAGTGAGTCGGCAAAACTTTTTACCGACGAAATTATCATTGCGTTGGTTAAAGTAATGCCTAGTGAGAAACATAGTCGTCATTAAAAGTTTTCATCAATCGTCGGCAATTTACATTGCGTCGGTAAAAGTAGTTCAAGTATGATGATTGTGTAGCACTTTTCCCAACACAAATTTGCATCGACAAAAAATATAGTTTTAACAACAAAATATGAGTCGGCAAAAGTAAACTTTTGGCATCACATTTACGTCAGTAAATGTTGCCATTTGTCGACGATTTGTTTGTCGATAAAACTTTACTTTTAGCAACGATAAATTTGCATTGACAAAAAATACACTTCTAGCAACACAATATGAGTCAGCAAAAGTAAACTTTTAATAACACATTTACCGACAAATTGTTTGTCGAGAAAGCTTTACTTTTTAGCAACGACAAATTTACATCGACAAAAATAATGGAAAATCATTTATATTTTTTTTTATAAGATTTACAGATTTACAAGAGGCGTCCCTCAGGCATAGCAGAGCTATCAACAACAAAACACAAGAAAACAAAAGCTAAATAAGGCACCAGAGCCTAACAACTAAACAACACTTCCCACCAAACCAAAAAGAAACTAACAAAATAAACACGACTAATAGACTGCAACAGACAGCAGCAGACAGCAACAAACTCCAAGATACAACTAACAGCCAGCATCCAAAACAGCCAGAGGCATGCACCCAAAAAAGAAAAATAGCAAACTGCTACAGAAATGGAAGGACATTATTTGTGTAGTTATTCAGTCCTTCAATCTCAGCAAGTGTATCATCCGCAAAAAAGTCTCCTCACTGTTGAACTACCAACCCTGCACTTGTTTTGATTCTTTAATCCCTGCATTTCCTCATTGTACTCCCTTGGAAAAATCCTCATCAATTTCCTTTCCAAATGCCAATGAATCTCTGATATCAGTTATCCCATTACCCTTAGTGGTATGTTGTTTTCAAGACTGATCATCACCCTTAATGGAACATGGTTCATTGTTGGTTCCCTTAAAAGCCATGCTAGGAGCTGCTAAACCAGAGGCCTGTAAAGCTGCTGTGTGGACTATAGTGAAATTCCTTCTGATGGATCCTGTGTCAATAAGCAATAATTACAATTCCAGACTTACATAACAGTTAAGTCACGTGCATCACTTGACCTTCAGAATTCAAAGCTTCTAAAAGAACAAAAGAAGGCATTCCACATTCTACCAGCATTCCGGTCAAAGGTAATTAGCTACCAGCATTGAGTAATGATTTAAATTTTTTCAATAAGAAATTGAAAAAAAAAAAAAAAGTTTGAAAGTGAAAACCTATACTTCTTTTGTTATTGATCCAGCTAAAACAGATTTCCTCAGTTAATGCACAAAATCATCATAACTTTTATGAAAGTTTCATCTGCTTGACTAAAAGATTTAGAAAATTTAAGCAAATAGATAAAGAATAATGATAGGTAATTGAGATGTGAAACGAAATTAGTAAGAACAACAATAATTGTCATTTACTAAGAAAAAAGACTGACCTGTACTGCGTTGTTCATTAATCAACCCATCTAATTCTGCTTCACAACCCTTATCGTCTTGTTTTGAAATAATGGTATATAGCTTATTCTCCTGGTTCATTGGATAACTGCCAACTATGTTTACAGAATCATCATTAGATAACTCTTCAGTATCACCCAAAACTTCTGTTCTGGTTGTTCCTCCGTCATCGGTATCAACAACTTCATCATCACACTCATGTAACAACTGGGTGTCCATGTTCTCAGCGTCGTAATGATTATCCAATACTTGAGTTTCACCCACAAGACTCATGACTTGGATGTCAAACAACTTCATCATCACACTCATGTAACAACTGGGTGTCCATGTTCTCAGCATCGTAATAATTATCCAATACTTGAGTTTCACCCACAAGACTCATGACTTGGGTCTCAAACGCATCTTCAAGTGGAACGGTATCAATAAACGACAATGTACTTTGTAGAAACTGTAACTCATTAAAGTCCTTGTCCTTCAATTTGTTACCTATTGCAATAAATGGGCAAAATATAATGTAACATTTTAATCATGCATATGTCAAAATTGTACATCTAATTAACTTGACATGTTAAAACTGATACTTGTACACTCTTGGATTCCTCACGTGTGCCAAGTCTGTGTACATCATTACTGAGTCGTCATAAGAAATCAGCCAACTGATATTATGCATAAGAAACACAACATTTATCTGCCTTACTTCAACTAATTTTTCTCTTTCTTCAACTAGTTATTAGAATACATGGGTTTATGGGCCATCAATGTTGAAAGTGTTGGTTCGCTACTCAATTTGGTACCAATAATCTTAGTTTGCTTTGAATTTCTTGTTAAAACTCTAGAACTAGACAAACTTGATCTCTTCCTAGACATGAATATTTCTTAGACCATGACCTATTTTGTTCTTCTCTTCTGGAAGAACCTTCACACATATTTTTGGTACCTTGATTAGTGTCTTCGTTATCATGGTCAGCCACGTTCAAACCAAAGCACAGTTCTTGCATTGCTTCAGCAGCCACAAATGCACAGCAACACAACAGCACACAGCAGCATTACAGCAGGACATTAGCCCTGCAGCAGGCCAGCAGCACAACAGCGCACGGCACAGTAGCACTACAGCATGCTATCAGTATATCAGCAAAACACACCAGCTCCAGCAGCACAACAGCAAACCAGCACCAGCACCTGTTCAAACAACAAACCAGCAAACCAGCACAAGAAACACACTAACCTGCTCAAGAACCACATACAATAATATGATGTCTATAACAGGCCCAAATAGGGCATATAAACCACCCGGGAAATGGAAACTCAACCAATGTTGTTACAAACAAAAACAATATCATATGATTTTCAAACTACCTAATAATTTTACATTTCAAATTGCATAACAGTTTTAAAAAAAAAAAGAATGTTAGTATGAATGTACATGTTTGACCATCCAGAACTCAATTTCTCCTTTTAGTAAGAAAATATATTAAGAAAAAAAAAGAAAAACAGTGAAAGCATATGCATTTAGATAAATTTTAGCAATATTCAATTTTTTTTTTTTTTTTTCAAACAATCCATGTCCACACATGAGAAAATAATTTTTTTTCATTGTGATTATGTGAACAAAACACAAAATTTTATTAATCTAAAACTGCAAATCCCATATTCAAAAAATATATTAACACCACTTAAAATTATAGATTTATTGATTTACCCTTTTGTTTTATTCACACACTTCGATAATGTGCAAACAAAATCGAACTCCACTTATGAACATAAAAGCAAAGCACAAAATCTGCATGAATTGAAAGATGGACATCACACTGTCTTCTTCTTAAGTTACTCAATGTCAACTAAACTAAATGAACAACTATGTTAATATTGTTTGGGAATCATGATTCTCTCTCATTTTTTATATATTTTTCCATAAAAAATCCAAAAAGCCAACTAAAATAGTCAATTCCCAAATGAGAAATATCTTTTTCTTCTCCTTCTCCTTTTTCTTCTGCACCAAACTGTTATTATCTGATTAATCATCACTTACTGCCAAACAATAAGGTTAACAAAGTGTTTGTTTTTTTTTTGGTAGGATACATCTCAGTTTTTTACCTTTAGCATCTTCTTTGCCTTCTCAATTTTAAGATGACCAGGATGACTTGTAACAAAACCCCCTTCCATATTTCTTCTTTTGGGATGGTGACTTGCAATTTCACCATCAAGATTAATCAGTTATAATTGAATATTTGTTCTAGTAATAATCTTTTGTCTCTTCACTTTATTTATTTGTTTTTAATTTTCCAATAATTTTCTGTTAACACCCAGATGTCTGTTTCTGTTTTTGTTATCTAAAATTATATATATGTATATATATATATTAGGGGGAAACTGCAATATTTCATGATTTTCAAAAATCATGGATTTTCAAAAGAAGAAATACTAAATAATATATTTAGAAGTGCTTTAAAAATGATCACAAAGCAAGGGACAGAGACATAACGTTCTCTTACAGAGTACATCAGATCAAAATACAAAATGAGGGCATTGATATACAGCTTTGATTCTAAACCTAATTCAATCAAATACCTATAAAACTTACTTCGATTTCACATCAGTAGTTAAATCACTTCATATAGCTTATCGACAGTCACATTTCGAACAACAAAATCACATGGATATCAAAGACGGATCGAAGAAAACCAGATTAATAATAAAAAACATAGACAAACATATATAGAATGCGTAGATAGAGATAGTAGTAAAAGAAGTGAAAATAGACAAATATAGATTCAGTTAAGAAATTGAGAGAGAGAAGCAGGGGAATTCCTATTTACATACCTACGTGTCCTATTTACGTACCGTCTGTCCCTACAGGTCACATTTGGCATCGGGAAGCTTCCCGTTACATCACAACAGTGGTTAGGTGGCTATTTTGCATTGGCATTCTCAATTCTAATTGCTAACCTACGTGTCCTATTTATGTGCTGTCTGTCTGTACAGATCACATTTGGTACCGAGAAGCTTCCCGTTACATCACAACAATGGTTAGGGCACTGTTTTGCATTTTCGCCCCCCAAACGCCTTTTTTCGACTAAGTTTAAGGCATTCTCGACTCTAATTGCTAACCTACATGTCCTATTTATGTGCCGTCTGTCCCTACAGGTCACATTTGACACCGAGAAGCTTCCCGTTAAATCACAACAATGGTTAGGGCACTGTTTTGCATTTTCGCTCCCCGGACGCCTTTTTTCGACTAAGTTTATGGCATTTTCAACTCTAACTCCCAACCTACATGTCCTATTTACATACCGTCTATCCCTACAGGTCACATTTGGCACCAGGAAGCTTCCCATTACATCACAACAATGGTTGGGGGGCTGTTTTGTATTTTCGCCCCCCAAACGTCTTTTTTCAACCAAGTTTATGGCATTTTCAACTCTAACTCCCAACCTACATGTCCTATTTGCATACCATTTGTCCCTATAAGTCACATTTGGCACTGGGAAGCTTCCCGTTACATCACAATAGTGGTTGGGGGGTTATTTTGCATTTTCGCCCCCCACGTCTTTTTTCGACTAAGTTTAAGACATTCTCGACTTTAACTCCCAACCTACGTATCCTATTTACATACCGTCTATCCTATTCATTGTTAAAGCCAACATATTTTAACAAAGTATATATGACATTAATAAAATTGTTCTTACCAAACAGTGAACGTCGGATGACTAGCTTACACCCCCAAGAGGTGTGTCAGTTTGGCGACTATGTTATTCAGATGCTCAACCTTTGTATTTGTCTCCTCCCGAGCTTTCTGTCCTTGCTCCCGCTCTTTCAACATCTCATTGTAACATATCTCACGCTCATCTTTGCTCCTTCAACATCTCATTGTAATATCTCTTGCGCTCCTCTCGCTCTTTCATCAACTCGTCACGATCTCTTTGTCGCTCCTCACGAAGTGCCTCCATCTCAGCTCTCATTGCCTCCATGTCGTTATCACGTGCTCGTGATGCAGTTATGGTAGAGGGTTGTGGGCCGATCCCAAATCTAAGCAAGAACTTTTTCTTCTCTCAAAGCACTTTTATCTACCATTGCATCAAATGTGAAAGAAATATCCCATTAAATTACAAATATGCTTGCAAGAAAAAAGAAAAAAAAATTACTGTTACCCTTATATTGCAACTTTAAGTGTTTTATGAGTAATTGGAGGTCATATGATGTTGTTTCTGAATATATATATATATATATATATGTATATATATATAAACATAGCCAAAAAAGAAAGAGAGACTAATATATAGGGTGGCCTATGCATCTCAGTCACTGGCTTTTTTTATTACACAGACTCAAATCCTGTCTCCTTAATCACCAAACCACCACCTGAGGGTCGCTTTTTTTATTTAAAAATTAAAAAACCACTTTCTGGATCAAATTTCGATCCAAAACTGAGGAGGAAATGTTTCATTGGGCAATGATACCCCCACTTTATCACAAACCAATGACAATGCAACACCTCAGTCAATTCCGATAAAAAAAATCAGCCAATCAATAATTTTTTTCCGAAAATTATATAGATAAGCTACAAACTACCAAATAAGTTTTTATTAGTGTGCAAATGATGGACATGGTCAGATGACAATATCAAGTTTAGAACATGATGACATAACAGATTGCAAATAGCAGAAGATGATGCTAACCAGTAACCACCATCAGTTATTTTAGTTTGCTGCATTTGCAGAAGAAAAGCAGCCTTATAGTTAAATAAGACCAACAATCTCAAAATTAAGTGGCATCTTGTCTAACACTCGGCTAATATCAGCTCTAATGCCTCTACCGTCAGATGAGGCATATAGTTCTGTGATCTTAATTTCTCCATCTGCTATTGAATTCTCATTTTGATGTTCAGAGATTCAAATATTTATTAGTATTGTAACCTACCTGAAGGATCAACATGGATCCATTGAAGTCAATCAGACGATACAATCCTAAAACCCAATTCACATAGATCAGAGCACACCCCTATAGAGACCTCTATACATCATCAACAGTAGCCATCTGGACAAACAATTGAAACCCTCATAATTTAGTTTGCTTCCAAAATACACAATACCAGTAATTGAACTTCCTGAAATGTTCGACCATGGAGATCAAAAAATAAAATAATAGATAGAAGATCCAAAAGATCTGTCTCCTAAAATCACATTACTCACTGTAGGCATCAAACATGTAAACATTTGACGCAAAACAAATAACATGCAAGGCAAGTAGTAAATTCAGCATTTCCCTAATTCAGCAACCAATTAAATAACATTGCCCTAATTTCAGCATTTCCCTAATTCAGCAACATATTCAATAACATTGCCCTAATTTCAATAACATCTCACCCCAAGCAACTGTCACCTAATCAATGTATACTACAAAATATATCCATCTTTGGATGACATTCCCAGTGTATAGTCGATTATATAAAGATCAAAGTTCTGTATATATGATTTGTGTGTATATGTGTGTGTGTGCGCTTGTAAAGAGAGAGAGAGAGAGAGAGAGAGAGAGAGAGAGAGAGGCGAGAGAGACGAAATAGAGGACATACCTGAGAGACAAAGCGATTATGGTCCAACAACCCTTGCGGTGATGCTCTAGCAACCCTTGCGGTGATGGCGATGGAGACAGAGATAGAGAAGAGGTCATAGGCGTGAGTGAGAAACAGAGCGACAAAGGCGTGAGAGAGGGAGGGTAATCGACTTCTATTATTGTTTCCCTAGTCTTTTTTTCCGGACAAACCGCAAATCTTCGTTGCTAATTTATTTAGGAATAACGCAAAAATTTTAGGAAAATTTGGCTATAAACCCCTTTATCTTCCTTTTATTGTTAAAAGGATTAAGAAAAAAATTATACTTTCTAAACCTTCTCATGATTATAAAGTCTTGCATAAAGGATAAATTTATTATTTAAATATTTTATATGACTATTATACCCACTCTCTTCCCCACTCTCTTCCTTTCCACAGATGGTCTCTTCAAGAAGACCAGCGAGCTCTGCAACTTGTGCGGCACCGAAGCCGCCGACATCACCTTCTCCAACGCCGGCAACACCTTCGCCTCTCCATGACTTCATCATCCTCCAGAGCCTCCGCGAGCTTCTCTTTCGACATAGGGTTGATCAAACACAGTTCCTGCAAATCGCACTAATATATATATATATATCTATATATGTGTGTGTTTGTGTGTTTTGAGATTTGAATTCGAATATATGTGTGTTTTGAGATTTGAATTCGAATATATATATATCTACATATTCCGATCTGTAATCTATATATATTTATATATATGTGTGTTTTGAGTTTTTAAGATCGGAGATTTGAATGATTTTTTAGTAGAAGAGAGACCTGTTAGATCAAGTTTTCGACAAAGAATTCGAATTGTGAAAGAGTACAGAGACGAATCACGCGACTGTTCAAAATTTTCATATTTGAACACAGTTCTTCAGGTTTTTCATATATATATGTGTGTGTGTGTGTGTGTGTGTGTGTGTGTGTGTGTGAGGGAGAGATTTTTCATTTGGATAGTGTTGTTAAGTTCTTAAACTGATCTATTGATGAGTTGTTACTATGTTCTCTCAACTTTTTGTTGTAAAATTGTTTTTGATTTTGATAAATTTTTGTGTCGTGAGTGAGCAATATGGATTGTGTATATATAATAGATAACAGAGAAACCAAAGAGGTGATACGAAAGAGGCAAGTAACTGTGAAGAAACAGAAGAACAGTGGTTGTGAATGATCTAATCTCATTTGATAAAACCAGAGTAAAATTTTACTCTGGTTCTATTGCTCTGTTTTTTTCATTTGACAGAACCAGAGTAAAATTTTACTTTTATACAGAGTAAAATTTTACTTTTAGCTTCAGAGTCTCACAGTTTACTTATTTTTCAGAGTAAAATTTTACTTTTATACAGAGTAAAATTTTACTTTTAGTTTCAGAGTGCAAAATTTTACTCTTATTCAGAGTAAAATTTTACTTTTATACAGAGTAAAATTTTACTTTAGTTTCAGAGTGTAAAATTTTACTTTCATACAGAGTAAAATTTTACTCTGAAATACATAGTGAAGATGGCTTAATAGGAGAGCTGATAGATATGAGGGTAATATAGTAAAAGAAACAAGTTTTAAAATATCAGGGGGTTTTGAAAGTACTTATATAATTCTTGTCCTTTTAAAAGACAAATTAGATAGTGAGGGGGCTATCACCAAATCCCCCAAAATTTTAATCCTCCCACCAAAACTCTTTGCCACAATTGGCTACTATATTTGAGTCGGTAAAAGTAAATAAACACCGACTAAATTTTTTTTAGTAGTTAAAGATTGCATATTTAAAGACCAAATTATTTTTTAGTCGCCCAAAACCTTATTTCCACGACTAAAACACAATTAGTAGTCGAAAGTGAAATAAATATCGATAAAATAAAATTTTAGATTATCTCAAATTAGCCATCTTAACTTAAGAGCGTATTTGGACTTGATGGGTTCATTTTGTGATCTAATTCGATGATCACTTTAATTTTACAATTCAATAACAAGAATATTTAAAATTCTTTGAAAAGTTATAATAAAAACACAACTCACTAAATCATCTCATTTCACTAGCAAAACTTTTACCGACAAATAGTATTATCATTGCTAAATGTTTAACTCTTTGCCCACGCCAACGTATTGTCTCCAAAAGTAAGTGCACTAATAGCAGCGCCTATTGTGTTGCTAAAAATAAGCCTCGTAGCTAAAATTTTTAAAATTTTAGCACCAACCAATAATTTTGGTGCTTAGTGAATGTTATGTTGTTTTAGCGACGGTAGTAAATTACGTCGACGAAGGTCTACTTTTACCAACGAAATTCATCACAGTGTCGCCAAAAACATACTTTTGGCTATGAAAAATTGACGTTGTCGCCAAAAGTACAATTTCTTTTAGTGTACCATTACCTTCCAGCTGGTGATGGGTAAGTTGGTGTGAGTATTGAAGAGGTGGATCCTTGGCTTACTATGCTTGAGGCAGGTAGAGCATAGTTGGGTTTCTCGTTGTTATTCTTAGTTCTCTTTATGTGTTTCATGCATAGTGGTGATTATTTTGTGGAGGATGTCACTTGTCTTATATGGTTATGTGAGGAGTATTTTATATATATCGTCTTCATGTTCATTTGGGATATTTCTATTCAAAAATTGAAGAATGAAATTGGTGTAGGTTCAGTAATCGAAGAAAACGTAATTGGGTTCTATGGGTTTGTTTTGAAAACTGGTTGTCGTCAGGTGAGTTTAAAAATTGAAATGGCAACAAGAGGAAGGAAAGACGAATGGTTGTGTTATTGAACAAATTAAACATTTTTTGAGGAAATTATCTATGTAAGCATATCTTCATGTATTAGCTGACACTTAAGTATATGGTATGACTTAAAGCATTCATGATCATAACTATCTATATGTTGTGATTGTTTAGGATCATGTAGGGATCCCTACTAGACTTTATGTTCATCCCACATTGCTAATCCTTTTTCAAGTGTATATCGAGAGGTAGTTCAAGATCTAGGATTTTCATTATCTGTTAGCCACGGGGCTTTTTATTTGTTGGCATAATGTCGTTATTATAAAAGAGGGTTGAACCTTTTCTCTTATATGTAATGATGTAAGCTTGCGGGCAATTTAGTTAATTACAGCTCATGTTGCATTCATTATGTATTCGGATGAGCGAACTTTTACTTAATTGTCCTTGTTAATGTATTGAAGTTCCATACGTTATCTCTGAAATTGTATAATAATAAAGGATTTGGTAATGGTATCCGAGTATTTAAAAAGTAGGGTGTAACAACTTGGTATCAAAGCGAGCCTTGTTTGAATACTTTGGGCTCATAGATAGTGGTTTTTACCACATCAGGTTTGCTATGCTTGATGAGGACATTGTATGGTGTTAGGATTTATATGTAGCATTTATATGAGCATGGGATTAAGTTTCTTGAATAGTGCTTGTAGCCGGTGAACTTGCTTTGAGGTCTTATCGGAAACACGCCTAATCAATATGGTTTCTGATGAGAATTCCTTGAGAGTTCTAGGATTTCCTTTGGCCTCAAATTCAAATCAATTATAATATAACAATGAGGCTTAGCGGAAGTAAAAGCATAAAATAATAATGAGCCATTGAGCAGTGCATACATGCCGAAATCATAAGTAGTAAAAACCAACTTTAACTTCATAACTTAATACAACTTATATATAATAGCCCAAAGATAGATTTCTCACCCAATATCATTCATACAAGTTGCAAAATTATCCAAAGAAACATAAACAAAACAAGGTAAAAGTTAGGTTGACAATGCTTGACTCCTCTCGAGTCCAAACTCACCCCTTCACAAAGGCGCTTTCCACAAGGCTTCAAAAGGGTAGACACCGAGACAACTTTAAACGTGACGTCCCGCTTGTTCACCTACATATATATATATATATATATATAAGGGAGAGGGATGAGCTGGAGCCCAGTGACAATTACAATCATATCTCCTATTTTCAAAATAGTATAACATTATCAATAAGCGATTCAATAGAATTCAATCATTTCAATCCCTTTCTTGCAATAGCAATTAATAATCAATCAATTTACTTGGTACACCTAATAGAGTTCAATAAACAATGTGCCGAAGCCAATAGGACCACTAGGGTCAATCTAATGGGACCTTAACGGGTCAATCAATAATTCAATGTGTACCTTTAAGGTCTACCATCAATGATCTATGTGCTTCAATGAATCCAATGGGCCATGATATTGTTTCCCCCAGGCAAGGGCCTTACTAAAGGATACCACGAATGCGTTTCAAAAATGGACATTCATTCATAAATAGCAAAATAGAATTCAAAATACAAATCTTGAACAATTTCCAAGTACATTTCAAACATAGCTTTATAAAGATATTACTCACAGTGAGTTAGATTGATACTAGGCCCCAGACGTCCACCTACACAAATCACATAACACTAATACACATTGAAGCACACGTTCAAAATGAGTAATATATCTTAATTATTCTCTTACATGCGTTTTTAGTTTATTCCATGATTAAGGATGTGGTGAAGTTATAACTATAACGACCCCAAAATAATGGAACCCGATTCATCGAGATTAACTCATATTCTTAGTTCAATTAACATTATCAACATAATTAACGTGCGGAAGCAATTGATATACTGGATAAGTCGTTGATCAATATTAATACTAAATCTCTGTAATTTCATTCATGAATGTCATTTGAGATTTACTAAAGAGAGTCATATGCAATTATACATTCACAATGCCTAAGACTTGAATCTATGGCATGTGACTACAAGAGTTAAAGCGAAACAAGTACAGGCCTATTGTAGACACCCCATTTTGACCGCCCTTACGACTTGGGCGCCACCGATTGCTCACCCGATGATGAATGCATACGCTTGTCCAAATGCTCGATGTCCTCAGCAGGAAACCTCAGTTTTGGGCGTACAAACCTTGTGCCTTGTTGTAGACCGCCCGAAACTCCGCTCCGCGCGCGAATCGTTTGTTCATTAGCTGCTACAGTTCAGACTCGTGTCACGGTTCTGAATCTAATCTCACAAAGTGCAATGTGAGACTGATAAAGCACCAAAGAGTCCAAATCCGGCAATTGGTTTTGAAAAATCAATTTTGAATCAAAAACGCTAAACATGGACTGCTTTGCCAGATTTCAGAGTCGCCACCTAAATATTTTGTTTTGGGAAATTTAGGAAACCCTGACTCGTGCCAAAGGCCACGTGTCCGTCATCACCAAAGTTACCTCGGCTCGGGAACTTGGGTACGAGAGGGGAAGGTCATGCAATGAGCACCCCCGCTCGCCCGATCAAAGATCAGCCTCTACTAACAAGATATGTTGTTTTTGAAAACACACGTGTTCTTATTCCGGTTTATCAGCTAGCTTACTATGTGATGCGCACATCATACAAGTATAAACTAAATCACTCAATTTGGAACAAAACATCTCATGTTTGTTTTTTTCGAAAATGGTTTGAAGTTGCTACTCACAAGTAGGCTAAGATGCGGATTTGCTACCCTCAAGTGGGCTTAGAAAAACAACATGATTTGCTACTTCAAGTGGGCTTAAAACTCACATTTCGATGAATTGTCCCAACTTAAGCAATGAAGCCTTCATTCACAGGCATTCATGCAATTAAACACTTAAGCAGTTAGCCTCATGGCAAGCATGCTATCATGGCAACACTTACACACATGCAAGATGCTAAAGCGTAAACACTCACAGTATACTCCGAGCCAAAACAGAAGCTAGTTAGTAATCATGCATGATCCTAGCTATGTCAACAATGCCTAATGCAACACATGCAAAATGCAACTAAGATAGGCTCAGCTATTCTAAGATGTCATGTGAATGCAACTAGATAACATGTATTCAAATTGGTATTGAAATACAATGCAGTTTGAATGATGAGCCGAGCCCGGTGCATGCAGTACGAATGAACGATGCAATCATGCAAGCATAAGTATGCTAATTGAAACGTGCCCTAAACTAACCATCAAAAGATGATAAGTAAAATGGAGAAAGACGTGGGGTTGGAAGACATGCATCACACACACGCACGCTTATTACAACAGTTGTGCCCTCTCGACGGAGGGTCCGAATGAATAATACAAACCAACTAATTAACTAAGTATCCTAGCTAATTGATTATTACAAAACTCTTAACTAATTAAACAAATTAATTAAGTTACAAAACCGACTAAGTAAGAAACTAAATAGGCTACCACAGCTCTGCCTCGGAATGATGAATGATGCATGCCCGGTCGCGTTCTCCCGGAAATCCACCACCGTGCCTCATGATGCCTCTGTTTGCACTGTTTTAGACCTCTGAAAATTGTGCCAACCTCTAATATACTTCTGATCCACCTCATGGACATTCTGACAGGTGATCGGCCAAGAGGAGTGGCCATCGGCCAAGGTTAATGGCCATCGGCCAAATCTGATAGTGTAGACACCCCATTGTTGACCGCCCTTAAGACTTGGGCACTATTGATGGTTTACTTGGTGGAGAAAGTTGAGTAGGGCAAATGTTTGATTTCTTCGGCAAGAGGAGAGTCAAACCCTAACCTCACACCCCATTTCTTGATCAAAATATTTTAGATCTTGAAACCCTCTCTTTCAAAATGTTTTGAAAATAAAGTTCTATGATGTTCCGATGCTCGCATTTTGTTAAATATCGTGCTTTTCGGTAAACCGAGCAAGGGCAAAGTGGAAATGAACGAAAGAGAGATGAAATCTCTGAAAAATCTTTCAAAACACCTTGTTTAGGGGTTTGGAGTTGAAGAAAAGAAGAGAAGAGGGAAGAAACCCAGTTGGAGGAGAAATGGGCATGAACCGTTAAGAGAGAAAGTCGAGCGGTCCTCGCTAAATCAGGCTTATCTGTCTATGCATTTGGATTTAAGCTATGAGGCCACCACCGTTGGAAAGAAGAGTTCCGGGGCTTCATTTTACGCTCAAGAATCTCCTAAAGCCAAGTCCGGACGGGGGAGATATAGTTCGTTGAAGTGGGACATCAACCCGGTTGGACCGAATCTGCGTGGCTTCACCAAAACAGACATAACTTTTTGCACAGTTGGAATTTTAATGCAAGGCTGGCGCCATTGGAAAACTAACTTCTGGGGCTTCATCATAGGAGATAGCCGACCACCTTGGACCATTTGACCTAGTCGGACGACCAGGTTAAGTGGTCGGCTGACCACTTGAACTGGTCGGCCAGCTCTCTGCAGCTTTGTCTCTGTGAGTTGGTTCCAGCTGTGCCAACTGGAGGGCACAGACTGGATCCTCCATACACGTGTATGGAGGATCTTTGGCCTTGCTTCTTGGCTTCTTGGAGAAGCTTTGGTCTCCTTGGTCTATAAAGGAAGCCCTCCCTCTCCATTGCAAGGGTTTAGATTTTGGTGAAGGCTCATGGATACATCCCTCTTTGTATCTCTCCCTTTGAGCCCTAAAAGAGTGAGCTCTTGACCCCTTTGCATACCATCTCCTAACCTAACCCCTCCACCATCACTCTAAGCATCTTGGAGGCCATTTTTAGAGGGCTCAAAGGTTGGGTTTTGGTCAAAAAATCTGCTGGTTTTTGCTGAGCTACAAGGGTAACTCCTTTTCCCTCTTTTATTCCCCATTTTTGCACAAACTTTTAGCCTATCTTGCATGCTGTTTTGAGCTTAGTGTATAACTGATAAAAGTTCTGTTTTTGCATGCTTTTGAACTTTGTTTGAGGTCACTTTTGTGTTTGGGGTTGTTTCCCCCCTCTTAGGCCTTGTTTGGCCTCATTTTTGTGCCTTTTTTGTAAACTTCGGGACCACCTTGTAGTGGCCTTCTCACCACTGAAATCCAGAGAGATTTCAGTGGTGGGGATGATGTTTTGAGGTCCTAAGAAGGAGAGGGCCATCCCCTCTCCTTATTGTCTTGTTTACTTGCATTTTTGGCCTTAAAAGGAGCCCATATTTGCATGCTTCCAAGCCTTGTTTCAGGCCATTTTTGGTGACTTTTAGGACCTACCTAGACCCTTTCCAGGGCTGGTTTGGTCACCTTGGACTTGCCTCTTGCATGTGTAGAGTAATCTCATTCATAGCTTATCAAAGTAGCACCTCATTCTTGCATGTAGGGGTCATGTTTCAGTGGGTTTTTGGCCATCATTTGGCATGCCATGCTTCTATTTTTGGCTGGTTTGGTAGTTCCTCACATGCTTCATATACTTGTAGTGTAACTCATACTTACTAGCTTAGAATGCATGTTGTTTTGGCCCTCCATTCTAGCACATTTTGGCCATGCTTTAAACATGTTTTGTTCATATTTTGGGCTGCCTTAGTTATGTTTTTAAGCCTCTTGGTCGATTGGTGCTTGCCATGCATGGTTGTAGTGTAATAGCCTTGCTTACCTTTGAGTTTTGGGGTCCCTTACATGCATTGCTTGAGGCATTTTAGTGTTTTGGCATCATTGAATATGATATTTTAGAGCTGGAATGTATGCCATTGTATGCCATGTTTCATTCTTGCATTGCTCTTGGAGAGTTGCATTTTGTGCCTTAGGCTTGGAGCCCTTGCATTGTGCATGTTTGCATGAATCTTGGGCCTTGTTCTCATCTCATTTGGCTACTGATTTTGGCATGCTTGAGAGCTACCCATGTTAGTGTAAGTCCATCTTACCATGTTGTTGCATGCTTGTTTCATTTTGCATGTTGTTGCATGCTATACATGTCCACATGTTTAGGTTGTATGCCTATTGCATATTGCATGTTAACATGCTCATGTTTCATTAGATTTGTTGCACACTTGAGTTATTTGCATGCTTGCTTGCTTGCCTAGGTTGCATTGCATTGTGTGTGCATCTCTTGCCTCTTGATCAATCATGATAGAGGTTGGGGTCCCTTATGTGTTATGTGCATTTCATTTGACATTAAATTGCACACTTGGCACCTTTGGCCATCATGCATTGAAATGCGTGATTGGTGGCCCGAGGGTCGAGAATCATACTCCATTGAGTTCATGACATGATAGGGAGGGTGGTTGTGCAAACATTGCTTTGAAAATGCATTGCCATGCTCTGTTTGCCCTCTGCTGCAGCAAAACAGGATTCTGCAGGTAGAGATGGCCGGTCGGCCATCTTTAGTGCCGGCCGGCTATGCATTGTTGGCCGAGAGCCTCACACATGGTCGACGACCAGTTTCCCATGGCCGGTGGCCTTGCCTTTTGGCCGGTAACCTTCCACAGTGCTCAGAAGGTGGTTCAGAAACATCCTGGAGACTTGTGCGGTTTTCAGAAGTGCAGAGCAGTGTAAACAGAGGCAGCATGAGTATGGCGATGGATTTTCGAGCGAAACCAAACATGCATGCACTCATCCCTCTTCCCGAGGCAGTTTACTGCTTTAATAGCTTAATTAATTTGTTAATTAGTTAAGTGGTTTTGTAATTAATTAATTAGCTTGTTAGTTAGTTAATTTGTATTATTCTTTCGGACCCTCCGAGAGAGGGCAGTGTTGTAATAAGTGTGCGTGTGTGTGATGAATGTCTTCCAACCCCACGTCTTTCTCCCTTTTACTTACCTACTTTTATGGTTAGTTCTAGGTCATGTTTTGATTAGCATACTTATGCTCGCATGTTTGCATCCATTCATCTGTCTTGCATGCACCGGGCTCGGCGCATCATACAAACTGCATAGTATTTCAATTTCGAGTTGAATACGTGTATCATTTGTTGCATTTCATATGCCATGTTTAGGATAGCCGAGTCTATTTCTAGTTGCATTCTTGCATGTGTTGCATTAGACATTTCAGCATAGTTAGGATTCATGCATGTTTTCTAATTAGCTTTTTTCTTTGGCTCGGAGTACTCGGTAAGTGTTTATGCTTTAGCATCCTTGCATGCGTGTGAGTGACTGCCATGATAGCATGCTTACCATGAGGCTATGTGTTTATGTGATATAACTGCCTGAATGCCTGTGGGTGGAGGTTGGATTATCTGAATTGGAACAATTCATTAATTGCGAGTTTTAAGCCCACTAGATAGTGGCAAATCACCATGTTTTCTAAGCCCACTTGAGGGTGGCAAAATCCGCATCTTAGCCTACTTGTGAGTAGCAAACCGCTTTAAAAAAAAAACATGAAATGTTTTGTTCCAACTCAGGCGATCCAGTCTATACTTGTATGTTGCGCGCATCACATAGTAATTCTAGGCTAATAAACCGGAATAAGAGCACATAATGCTTTCAAAACTTGATATCATGGTTAGTAGAGGCCGATCTTTGATCGGGCGAGTGGGGGTGCTCACGAAGTGACCTTCCCCAATCATACCCAAGTTCCCGAGCCGAGGCAACTTTGGTGATGACGGACATGGGGCCTTAGGCAACGAGTCAGGGTTTCCTAGATTCCCCCCAAAATAAAATATTTAGGTGGCGACTCTGTATCTTTCAAAGCAGTCCATGTTTGGCACTTCTTTCAAAAAAATCTGTTTTCAAAAACGATTTGCCGGATTTGGACTCTTTGATGATTCATCGGTCTTGCATTGCACTCTGCAAGATTAGATACAGGACCGTGACATTGAGTCCTGAACTGTAGTGAGCCCAAATGAACAAAACGGGATTCCCTCCCGGGACATTCGGGGACGTCTACAGATAGCCGATCGGCAGACTAAATGGTCGATCGGCCACTGCTTCCTGCAAATTCTCCCTTTTGCTGCAACAGAGCACTAACAGAAGCATGGCAGTGTATTTGCAAGAAAATGTGTGTGCAACCACACTCCTTATCATGTCACATGCTCAAAAGAGTGTAGTGCTTGGCTCTCGAGCCACCAATCACGCATTTCAATGCATGATGGCCAAAGAGGCCGAGTTGCACAAATCAATGACAATGAATGCACACAAATAACACATAAGACTCCATAGACCTCCGCCTTATCATGCATGATCAAAGGTGTCGGTGACCTAAGGAATGAGGTGCGTTGCATCACTTCAAGTATGAAACGCCCCTCGTTCCCCGTGTTTGGATTGACACCCGACCCAAACACAATGCAATGCAACAACCATACAAACACAATGCAACAACAATATGCAAGCAACATGAGCATGCAACAACATGCAAATGACAATGTCATGCAACAACATAAGCATGCAACAATATGCAAACAACCATGCAATGGCAAGGGCTATGTAATGCAACACTTAAAGGACCAAACCAACCTCAAACAAGCCTTATGCATGCCAAGACAAGGGACAAAGCATGTTAAAAATGAAGTCCAAAAGTGTATACAAGCATGCATGCCAATTGGTTCACAAACAAAGCATGCTAGTGGGCTTAAAGCTTAAAGCTAGCCAAGGGACTTACACCATGGCCATATCAAGCAAGCCCCAAAGGGCCAAAGTGACTCAAGATAGTCCCAAGGTGACTCAAAAACAAGTGGGTTTGCAGGCATAAGTGGCTGGCATGCCACTAAAAGGGGGTGGCTGACCACTATTAGTAGGTGGCTAGAGTCACAAGTGGGTCTACAGGTCCCTTGGACAGTTAGGCTTGAAAAACTACTGTTTTGGTCCAAAACAAGTGTAGAAACCCCATTTTTGACCGTCCTCAAGACTTGGACGTCATCGTTCGAACACTCAATGATCATTCATGCTCGTGTTCGTTTTGAGTTTCTGAAGGTCTCGGCTGCGCGCCTTGCCTTGGAGCCTCTCAACCTGTCTGTTTTGTGCTTGGTTGTGGACCAAGAGCTTGTGGTTTTGTTTCTGAGGGAAGGGGGTGGCTTGTTGGCCAACCCCACAACCCATCGGCCAAGCCCTGTGCCTATTGGCCTCTCCTTCATGCCATCGGCCATTAGTGTTGGCCGGTCGGCACTCTTTTTGGTCGATCGGCCATTTTTTTGGCCGAGACCCCTTTTTCTGCTTTTGCAGATATTTTGCTTCCAGCTGGTGCCAGCTGTTGGTCACTTGGTGAATCCTCCATACACGTGTATGGATGGATTTGAACGAAGCTCTAGCTTGCTAAACAAGCTTGGGACTTCATTTTCTATAAGAAGGGAGGCCCCTCTCCCTTTCCAGAGGTTCTGAAAATCTGATATAGAAGATATAACACTCCCAAGAACCTCAGCTCAAAGATGGTGGTGTGTTGCTAGGTGTTGTAGTGCAAAAATGAAGAGAAATTACACTTTAAGGCACAAACTCACACAAATATAGAGAGAGTGGAAGAAATATAGAGAGAGAAAGATATATATCTTCTATATCAGATTTTCAGAACCTCTGGAAAGGGAGAGGGGCCTCCCTTCTTATAGAAAATGAAGTCCTAAGCTTGTTTAGCAAGCTAGAGCTTGGTTCAAATCCATCCATACACGTGTATGGATAATTCATCAAGTGACCAACAGCTGGCACCAGCTGGAAGCAAAATATCTGCAAAAGCAGAAAAAGGGGTCTCGGCCAAAAAAATGCCGATCGACCAAAAAGAGTGCCGACCGGCCAACACTAATGGCCAATGGCAAGAAGGAGAGGCCGATAGGCACAGGGCCTGGCCGATGGGTTGTGGGGTTGTCCAACAAGCCACCCCATTCCCTCAAAAACAAAACCACAAGCTCTTGGTCCACAACTAACCACAAAACAGACAGGTTGAGAGGCTCCAAGGCAAGGCGCGCAATTGAGACCTTTAGAAACTCAAAACGAACAAGAGTATGGATGATCATTGAGTGTTCAAACGATGACATCCAAGTCTTGAGGACGGTCAAAAATGGGGTGTCTACAGTTGCCCCTCTTTGACAGAACTCGAAAGTCATAAGATGACGGGAGTGAATGTCAAAGCTCAGAGACGACCCATTTTTGACAAGGCCGAAGTCTTAGACAAACATACAAGATAACAATAAGATGCGCCCGCAGGCAGGGGCAAAATGCAAAAGACACGCACGATGCAGAACATAACTTATGATTATGCAAAAAGGGCTGTAATGAAGCATTCATGCAAAACAAATACAACATTTTAAGCAAGCGAGTAAGAAACAACAGTCTCATACATTCCAAAAGAAAGGATGTACGAAAATTACGCAATCCTCACTGCGTCTCACGTAGAGAAGGCTAAAAGCAACTACCGAGAATACCCGGAGTCTCAAACACAACATCTCTTAGCGTATCACATGCAGGAGAGGAAAGAGCAACACTTCTCGGCGTATCACACGCGAAAGGAGAAAGTAAAAAAGTGAACACCGAAACGCATCTGAGTGTTTGAAACCGAAGACGTCCTAACGCACCACATGCGAGAGGAGAAGGGGTTGCGCAAGAAAGCGCGATGCACATGACAGTGCGAGTACGTCCAAACACGGCATGCGAGTGGAGAAAAGTTGCGCAAGAAAGCGCGATGCACATGATAGTGCGAGTACGTCCAAACGCAGCACGCGAGTGGAGAAAGGTTGCGCAAGAAAGCGCGATGCACATGACAGTGCGAGTATGTCCAAACGCGGCACGCGAGTGGAGAAAGGTTGGCAGTCAAACTGAACCAGAACTTCTCTTGAATGAACTGTACATATAATATCGTGCCTGCACAAAAGAGAGATTTTGACAAGTACAATATAGTAGGAACATATGATCAACACTATATCAAGATACAATATCAACACAAGATAAATGCGTGCACATATGATGCCGATGGAAATATGCATAGCAATGCAAGTGAGTGTGCATAATAATGCAAGTGACGTGCAAGACAACGCAAATGAAACATGCATAACAATGCAAATGAAAAGTGCGTAACAATGCAAGTAACGTACGCGACAACGCAAGTGAAACGTGCATAACAATGCAAGTGAGTGTGCATAACAATGCAAGTAACTTGTGCGACAACGCAAGTGAAACGTGCATAACAATGCAACGGGGGCGCACGACAACGCAAGGGGTGTGCATAACAATGCAACGGGAGTGCACGACAATGCAAGGGGTGTGCATAATAATGCAACGAGAGTGCGCGACAACGCAAGGGGTGTAAGATATAATGCATGCTCCATGCAACATTATGATGTACATATTCAATGTAAGCATGGTAAATGCATGTTCTTCGCAATGTTGAGATACAATCGCAAAACGAGATGAGGCATGCTCAATGTAAGAGTGAAAAGGCGTATAACGAATGCACACTTTGCAAATATGATAAAAACACTATTGTAGACCGCCCGAACGTCACGGCTCCGCGCACAAAGGTGCAAAATCATTTTTGTTCATTAGCTACTACAGTTCGGACTTAATGTCACGGTTCTGAATCTAATCTTGCAAAGTGCAATGCAAGATTGATAAATCACCAAAGAGTCCAAATCCGGCAAATCATTTTGGAAAACTGATTTTAATAAAGAAGTGCTAAACATGGACTGCTTTGCCAGATACAGAGTCGCCACCTAAATATTTTGTTTTGAGAAATTTAGGAAACCCTGACTCGTGCCTAAGGCTACGTGTCCGTCATCACCAAAGTTGCCTCGGCTCGGGAATTTGGGTACGAGAGGGGAAGGTCATGCAATGAGCACCCCCGCTCGCCCGATCAAAGATCGGCCTTTACTAACATGATATATTGTTTTTGAAAACACATGCGTTTTTATTCCGGTTTATTAACCTAGAATTACTATGTTATGCGCACAGCATATAAGTATAGACTAGATCGCCTAAATTGGAACTAAACATCTCATGTTTGTTTGAAAATGGTTTAAAGGTGCTACTCGCAAGTAGGCTAAGACATGGATTTTGCCACCCTCAAGTGGGCTTAGGAAAACATGATTTTGCCACTTCGAGTGGGCTTAAAACTCGCATTTGTTGAATTGTCCCAATTCAAGCACTCTAACCTTCATGCAGAGGCATTCATGCAGTTATATCATTTAAGCAAGTAGCCTCATGGCAAGCATGCTACACATGGCAACATACACATCTCATGCAGTATGCTAAATCGTAAACACTCACAGTGTACTTCGAGCCAAAACAGAGAACTAGTTAGAAATCATGCATGATCCTAGTTCATGTTAAGATGTCTAATGCAACACATGCAAAAATGCAACTAAGATAGGCTCAGCTATTCTAAGATGGCATGTGAAATGCAACAATTGATACATGCATTCAAATTGGAATTGAAATACGATGCAGTTTGTATGATGCGCCGAGCCCGGTGCATGCAAGACAGATGAATGATGCACGCATGCAAAGCATAAGGATGCTAATCAAAATATGATCTAGAACTAACCATCAAAAACTGATAAGTAAAAGGGAGAAAGACATGGGGTTGGAAGACATTCACACACTCACGCACACTTATTACAAAATTCGCCCTCTCGACGGAGGGTCCAAATGAGTACACTAAGCTAGCTACGCTAAGCTATTCTAACTAATCTAATTATCTAATTAGACTAATTATTACATAATCAAATTGAATAACTAGCTAACACTAAGCTAATTATTACAACACGTTAACTAATTAACAAATTAACTAGTTTAATTACCAATTCAAAAGCTAACTAATCAAGTAAAGCTAATTACAAATTACAAATTACAAAGCCTCGGCTCAGTTCTAAGAATTCGAAGATGCATGCTCGATCGCCTCACTCGGAAATCCGTTACCATGCCTCGTGTTGCCTCTGTTTGCACTGTTTTAGACTTCTGAAAATTGTGCCAATCTCCAAAGCACTTCTGATCCACTTCATGGACATGCTGAGAGGTCATCGGCCAAGAGGTATGTCCATCGGCCAAAGGATAAAGGTCATCGACCAATTTTGATGCTATCGGCCAATTATTGATAGCCGATCGGCACACTAGATAGCCGATCGACCATGTCTTCCTGCAAACTCTCCTTTTTGCTGCAACAGAGCACAAACAGAGGCATGGCAATGTATTTGCAAGAAGATGTGTGTGCAACTACAACCCTTATCATGTCTAAGGCTCAAAGGTATGTAGTGCTCGGCTCTCGAGCCATCAATCACGCATTTCGATGCATGATGGCCAAAGAGGCTGAGTTGCACAAATCAATGCCAAATGAATGCACAAAAACACATAAATGCCTTAACCTCTATCATGCATGGTCAAGAGGGTCGGCGACCGAGAATTGAGGCACGTTTCATCACTTCAACTATGAAACGTCCCTCGTTTCTCGTGTTTGGCTTAACACCTTATCCAAACACAATGCAATGCATGCACAACTTAACAAAGCTAATGGCATGCAAACCATGTGATGCAACATGAGCATGCAAGGACCATGCAATGCAACTCAAGCATGTAACAACAATACAATGGAACAAGCATGCAACAACATGCTATATATCAAGCATGCAACAACATGCTATCTAATCAATATGTTAAACACCATAAACATGCAACAACATGCAAATAATAATGTCATGCAAAAATATGCAAACAACAATGTAATGGCAAGGACCATGTAATGCAACATTTAGATGGACTTAAACTGCATATGGATAGACCTAAGAGGGTCCAAAACAGTGGCCAAAAGAATGTAACAATGGCATGAAAAAAAATAAGAAAACTCATGCACATGCATTGGTCTATCAATTAAGCATAAGAACACAACCCTCAAAGGTGCTCAAAGAGTGACAAGTGTGGAAGTGTAATAACACTATAAACTCTGAAATCATGCATGGAATGATGCCAAATCAACCAAACAATACGAGTATGGCATGCAAGAGGGATCAAAGCTTGAAGCTAGCATAGGTACTTGCACTATAACTATGCAATACATGAAGCATATGGCCAAGGCTACCCAAAACAGTCCTACAGCATACCAAAATGAGACTAAACATGCATGAACCAAGGCTAAAACATGCTAGCATGAAGGGCATAAGGCATGAAGTATGCAAGGCCAACAAAGGGGATTGCACTACACCCAACAAAACCAATCATGAGATGGCTTCACCAACAAAAATCAGAGCTATATTATGGCAAAACAAGATAAAAAATACACTGAAATGATAGCCCAAAGGCCTAAGCATGGTGGCATGCATAATGACCCATTCTCAAGGCATGAAACACCAACTCTTCAAAGCATTGAAAGAGTGACAAGTGTAAGTGTAAGACCACACTACATGTACTGAAATCACATTTCAAATGACGCCAAATCATGAAAGTAGTCCAAGTAATGCATGCTAGTGGCTTGGAAACTCAAAGCTAACAAGCTAGAATGCACTATGGCTATACAAAGCATGGCATGCATGACCAAAACAACACAAATCAGAGCTTAAGCATGGTAAAACAAGGCTAAAAGCTTCTTAGCGTTGAGCCAAAACATGCAAGAATGATGGTCCAAACATATGATGCATGTTATGCTAGCATGCAAGATTGCACTACAAGTATGTGAAGCATGCAAGATGCTATCAAACCAACCTAAAACAGAGTTGAGGCATGCTAAAATAACACCAAAAACTTGCTGAAATGGAACCAAAACATGCTAGACAAACATGCTACTTTGATGAGCCATCTATACAAGCATATAAGACACAAGGAGAAGGGATGACCCTCTCCTATTTAAGACCGCAAAATACACTTTCCACCACTGAAATTCCTCTGGAATTCAGTGGTAGAAAGGTCATGCAAAGACAAAAACAAGAGCCTAAAGGGGTGGCTCAAAACAAGGCATTCAAGGAGGTAGATCACCCCCAACACCAACAAGACCTTAAACAATCATTTCAAACACATGAAAATGAAGCTTTTTACAGTTAAGAGTTAATCCAAAATAAGCATGCAAATCAGGCCAAGTAAGCAATGAAGACAAAGCTTAAAAGAGGGTTAGAGACTCACCCTTGTAGAACACCTTCAAGGAGGCAACTCCAACAACTTTCTGAGCTAAAAACCAAACTTAGAGTTCAAACAAAACCCTCAAGTTCCTCAGCAACAAGAGTATGGTGTTCTAGTAGGTGCTTTAGTGCAAAAGTGTGGAGAAATTACACTTTTGAGCATAAATAAGTGCAAATACAGAGAGATATATAACTTCTATCTCAATTTTTCAGAACCTCTGGAAAGGGAGAGGGGTCTCCCTTCTTATAGAAATTCAATTCCTAAGCTTGTTGAACAAGCTAAGGACTTGAATCAATCCCTCCATACATGTGTATGGAGGATGAAAACTGTGCTCACCAGCTGTCACAGCTGGCAAGAAAATATCTGAAAAAGCAGATAGAAAGGTCTCGGCCAGAAAATATGGCCGATCGACCAAAAAGGGTGCCAATCGGCCAAAAAGAGTGCCGATCGGCCACCACCAATGGCCGATGGCAAGAAGACAAGGCCGATAAGCACAAGGCTTGGCCAATGGGTTGTAGGGATGGCCAACAAGCCAGCCTCTTCCCTCAGAAGCCAAACCACAAGTCCTTGGTCCACAACCAAGCACAAAACAAACAAGTTGAGAGATCCTAAGGCAAAGCACGCAGCCGAGACCTTCAGAAACTCAAAACGAACACGAGCATAGATGATCATCGTGTGTTCAAACGATGACGTCCAAGTCTTGAGGATGGTAAAAAATGGGGTGTCTACAACTATAATGCAACATATTCAAAAGCAATTTTCGAATCTCGCAATAAACAAAAGGATACACCTTGTGCATATCGAGTGCCACGCACGGAAGACACGGTTCGAGGTCACGACGGAGGCCGCTTAAGCTTCAAAAGTGTACTTTCTTGCACTTTCTTGAGATATGAGGGCACAAATCAGCAGAAAAACCCAAAACAAGGATATTGGAGATTCATCGGCCACAAGAGGGATCCATCGGCTAGCCATCGGCCATAAAAAAAGCTTATCGGCCAACAATTTAGCCGATTGGCTAACAAATTGGCCGATCGGCCAAAAGTGGCAGAGTCGGGGCTGTTTTGTCCATTCACCTCGGGTCTTTAAGTATAGGGTTCCAAACCCTATTTCCCCACTTCTCCCTAGCCGAAATTCATTCTCCTCTCTCTCTAGGTTGTTTTCTATCCTTCGATCTGAGTTTTTTCCCCGTTTTCAAGCCTCCCACAACGTTCGATTCGCAAAACCTTCGTTATTCTCAACGTTTTGAACCGATTGAAACGTGAGTTCAGTGTTCCTTTCTTGATTTCCACCACTTGGGGTTTGTTTCCCCCAAGTTATCCTTGATTTCTGTGCCTTCTTCCGAGCCTTGACATTTTTCTCCATTTTTCACCCATCGGGGTTGACTTTCAGTTGACTTTTGGCATTCTTGCCCATTTTTCACACCTTCAACCTTTTTCTCACTCTCCTCGAGACGGCGGACGATATTCCACAGGGTGGGGCTCCTCCAGGGATGGAGATGGATCCCGAGTTCAAGCTCTTGCCGCTCAGTGTTCGACCATTCAACCCGGCGACGTACCAGCCCGAGGTACATGTGTTGCCTCCTGACAGTATTCGCCAGTTCAGGAGCTTCACGTGAGGTGCGCCATTAGAGCTCCTGCTACATGAGCCGGAGTTACACTTATCCTATGGCGCCGCTGAGGTATACTCTTTCCCTCTACTTTTTGCAATGTAGGTCATATACTTCGGATAGCCAATACTGCTCTTTATCTAATTAACCCAGACATACTTGTACACCACATGCTTAGTTCACCCTGAGCACATTCATACATGATATCTGTGTCAACTCGAACATATTCACACACACTGCATTTTTATCAATTCTGGACACATTTAAATACTTTATTTCTGACACTGCTTTGCATCTGTTTGTCTTTGAACACAGGGAGATTCCCATGCCTTCTGATGTTATGGGAATACCGTTGCTCGAGATTGGTACATGGAGCTACCTGATGAGGTTCGCGACATCGTTGATCAGGTCAGTTTCGGCACATTCTGCATGGGATTCTCGCGCCTCACTGCGAGTAGGCCTCTTCTAGGCGCGCTAGTGGAGAGGTGGTGGGACACCACCGATTCCTTCCACATTTCTGCTGCAGGAGAGATGACAATGACTCCCTTCGACTTCGCCATACTCACTGGCATCGGAGTAGGGGGTGATCCGATCCCCTTCGACACTGATATGGGCGAGTGGGATGCTGCCCAGATCTTCTTGCTCGGCCGTTCGCCCACTTCTCTCCCGACTAGGGTTCGTGAGATATTCGTGGTTCGAGGACCAGTTCAGGATACAGACACCGACGACCCGGGAGGAGGTCGAGCACTACGCCCGGGGGTTCCTCATGTTCGTGCTGGGCACTACTCTCTTCGCTGACTGGGCGAACACCGTTGGCCTATATCTGTTGAGCGCACTGGTGGACGTGACCCGCATCCGGCGCTATGATTGGGGTGGCACAGGCCTGGCCACATTGTACGGATACACGAGCTCCTCATCTCGCCGGAGTGGGCACCTACTAGGAGGCTACTGGTGAGCCTGGGAGGTACACCTTTCCCTTCTATTTTATAGTTCTGCTTTACATTATTTGTACACAACACACACTGCATACACGCAATCTGCTTTATACTGACTGTACACTGCGCACACACTGCATACACGCAGTTTGCTTTACACTGACTGTACACTGCGCACACACTGCATATACGTAGTCTATTTTACACTGGCTATACACTGCACACATTGCATACACGCAATCTGCTTTACACTGGCTGTACACTGCACACACACTACATACACGCAGTCTACTTTACGGTGGCTGTACACTGCACATATTGCATACACACAATCTGCTTTACACTGCCTATACACTGCGCACACACTGCAAACACGCAGTCTGCTTTACACTGGCTGTACACTGCACACATTGCATACACACAATCTGCTTTACACTGGCTGTGCACTGCACACCCTTCTCTGATTTCTGCTTTATCTGCATACCACTTTACTGATAAACATACTCATTATTACCCTGTTACATTCTGTAGTTGTGGGTGTATGCCTACTTTCAGAGGCTTGCTCCAGAGCCGGAGGTGGAGATGCCCCTCGTTGTTCCCTATTCTCACAAATATGACGTGAGGTGCGAGCGGAGACCATGAGAGTCTTTCTTGTTCTTCCATAGATATTTTGACACCATAGCCGCAGCAGAGGTATTTCAAAGCTTACAGTTCATTTGAGTTTTGCTCTACATTGTACTTCCGATAGTAGATAACAAACTGCATATCCTGTCATTTGCAGATCACCTGGCAGCCCTGGGCGGTGCTGCCTGATGCAGTGAGAGACCAGTACATGGGTGCTTGGGAGACTGCCCGGTTCCGGGTTTTGCTAGAGGGTCCGGTCTGTCGGGCATGGTATTTGGGAGAGCGCTTCCTGCGTCAAACCCTTGGTTTACCTGAGCAGATAGTCCCGAGGCCACCTCCCACCCATATGAGGCATACAGAGAGGTACACCCCGCAGGAGATGATCGATTTCACAATAGGTTGGGATGCCAACTTTTTCAGAGATGATGTCGACTACACCGAATTCATCCAGACTTATCTCATGCGACCTCTGACCAGCGTTCACCGAGCTGAGAGAGAGAGGCCTGCAACCCCAGTAGGAGGAGCGGGAGCATCGAGGGCTGTAGATACCCCATTTTTGACCGGCCTTAAGACTTAGATGTCATCGATTGAGCACTCGGTGATTGCGCATGCTGTGCTCGTTCTGAGGTTTTGGAGTTTCGACTGAGGTCCTTCCCCCTGGACCTCGGGACCCTTTTATGCTTTGCTTCGGTTTGCGGAACAGGTCTTGCTTTCTCTTCTCGAGGGAGGAGAGGTCTTGTAGACCATCTCTCAGTGGCCGTAGGCTACTTTCGTGGTCGCAGGCCACTGCTCCCGTTTGGAGACCAGTTTTCGATTTTTGGAGCCGCGCGCCTCGGTTCGGGACCGCTTAACATTCTCCGTTTGGCACGGTTTTGGCACACACCTTGTTTCCTCTGTCTAGAGGGACACTGCGGCCCGGGAGACCACCTTTGTGGTCGCACCAGTTTTGGTGCTTAACAGCCTGTTTTCGGGGCACCCGGCCGGCGTTTTGCCCCCCGAACCCTCGTTTTGCATCGGTGTTGGTTCATTTTGGGCATAACCTTGTTTCATTTTTTTGGAAGGTGGTACAAGGGTGGGAGACCACCTTTTCTCTTGGAGACCACTTCTCTCTCCGCCAGCCAGTTTTCTTGTCGGGAAACTGGTCTTCCTTGATTTTTGAGCCACATTTGCTGGTCTCCCACCATACCACTAGCTTGCATTCAGTTGGGAGACCATCAAATGGGCTGGCCGACCACTTTTCCTTGAGGGAGACCACTCACCCTAGTCGGCCGACCAGGGGAAGTGGTCGGCCGACCACCTTAACTGGTCGGCCTGCTCCCTCCAGTTTTGTCTCTGTGAGTTGTTGCCAGTTGTGCCAGCTGGAAGGCACAGAAGGATATTTGGCCTTGGTTTTTAGCTTATTTGAGAAGCTTTGGCCTCCTTTGTCTATAAAGGAAGGCCTCCCCCTCCTTTGTAAGGGTTCAGATTTTGGCTTAAGGCAAAATACATACGTCCCTTCTATATCTCTCTATATTTTGGTTCAAAGTGCATTGTTCTTGGCCTATTGCAGCACACCTTATAGCCACACACCTCCACCATTGATCTGAGGTTCTTGGAGGGTATTTTCAGAGGTTAAAGAGTTGGTTTTGGGCTGGAGAAGTTGCTGGTTTTGCTGAGCTTCAAGGGTAATCTCTTTTTCCTCTTTTAAAGCTTTGTCTTGATCACTCTCTTAGCCAAACTTGCATGCTTATTGAGCTTTGTTGTCAACTGAAAAAAGTCTTGTTTTGAGGTCCTTTTGATGTTTGTTTAAGACTATTTTGGTGTTGAAGGTCATCTACCCTTTTGCATGCTTTAAATAGCCTTGTTTTGTGCCATGTCCTAAAGCCTTGATTTAATCTTTGCTTGGCCTTCATACCACTAAAATCCAGTGGATTTTCAGTGGTGAGCATGTGGTTTTGAGGGCCTAAATCAGAGAGGGGTGACCCTCTCTCTTGTTGTCTTGTTTACTAGCATTTTTGGCCTACCAAAGAAGCATATGTTTATACCATTTGGAGGCCTAGTTCAAGCATGTTTTGGTGACTTATAGGACCTTCCTAGGCTCTGACCATGGCTGGTTTGGTCCCCTTTTGCTTGCTTCTTGCATGTGTAGAGTAATCCCTTTCATGGCTTATCAAAGGAGCATGTTATTCTTGCATGTATTGGTCTTGTTTCAGTGGGGTTTTGGCCATCATTTGGCAAGCCATGACTCTGTTTTTGCTTGTTTTGGTAGTCCTTCACATGCTTCATATGCTTGTAGTGTAACTCATGTTCACTAGCTCACAATGCATGTTGTTTTGGCCCTCTATTCTAGCATATTTTGGCCATGATCCAAACTGATTTTGTTCATATTTTGGGCTGCCTTAGCTCTATTTTGAGGCCTCTTGGTCGAATGATGCTTGCCATGCATACTTGTAGTGTAATATCCTTGCCTAGCCTTGAGTTTTGGAGCCCCTTGCATGCTTAACTTGAGGTGTTTCCATGTCTTGGCATCATTGAGCATGTTATTTTCGAGCCTATACTTGTGCCATGTTCCCATGTTTTCCACTCTTTAAATGCGTTTGAGAAGTTGTGCTTGTATACCTCATTTATGGGCCATTGCATGAGCTTCATTTTTGTGCATTTCAAGCCATTATGGGGAGAGTGGTGGTGCACACATGTGTTGCAAATACCTTACTTTCTCTCTCTCTCTCTCTTGCCTTTGTTGCAGAAAATGCAGAAACCAGGAGAAGAAACTGGTCGGCCGACCAGATTTTTTGGCAGGCCGACCACCTTTTCTGGTTTTCACCACCAAGGGTGGTCGGTAGGTGGTCTCCAATGCCTATAGCTAGTCGGCAGCCTCCCCTTAGATTCCCAGGGTAGAGTTTCATCTCCTTGGAGCTTTGTGCAAGTTTCTAAAATCAATTGCAAACAAAGGCGAGCCGGGGCATCGCGATGGATTTCCCGACAAGGTGACTCGAGCATACATGCATCCTTTATCATTCAAAGCAGAGCTGAGGCAGACCATTTTACATAGTTTGCATGCTAGTTTAGTTAATTTGTTAATTAGCTAGTATTGTGTAATAATTAGTTAATTCAATTCTGTATTATTTATTCGGACCCTCCGAGAGATGGCAATGTTGTAATAAGTGTGCGTGTGTGATGTATGTCTTCCAACCCCACGTCTTTCTCCCTTTTATTTACCAGCTTATGATGGTTAGCTTTAGGGCACGTTTCAATTAGCATCCTTATGCTCGTATGTTTGCATCCATTCATCTGTTTTGCATGCACCGGGCTCGGCGCATCATACTAACTGCATTGTATTTCAATTCCAAGTTGAATGCATGTTACCTGTAGCATCTCATATGCCATCTTAGAATAGCCGAGCCTATCTTAGTTGCATCCTTGCATGTGTTGCATTAGACATCTCAGCATAGTTAAGATTCATGCATGTTTTCTAATTAGCTTCTTTCTTTGGCTCGGAGTACTTGGTAAGTGTTATGCTTTAGTATCCTTGCATGCATGTGAGTGACTGCCATGATAGCATGCTTACCATGAGGCTATGTGCTTATGTGATATAACTGCCTGAATGCCTGTGGGTGAAGGTTGGGTTGCTTGAATTGGAATAATTCGTCGAAACTCGTGTTTTAGCCTACTTGCGAGTAGCAAACGTCAATCCATTTTCAAAACAAACGGATATGTGATGCTTTGTTCCAACTTAGGCAATCTAGTCTATACTTGTATGCTGTGCGCATCACATAGTAATTCTAGGTTAATAATCGGAATAAGAGCACATGTGTTTTCAAAAACAAGATATCATGCTTAGTAGTGGCCGATCTTTGATCGGGCGAGCGGGGGTGCTCATGAAATGACCTTCCCTAATCATACCCAAGTTCTCGAGCTGAGGCAACTTTGGTGATGACGGACACGTGGCCTTAGGCACAAGTCAGGGTTTCCTAAATTCCCCCAAAATAAAATATTTAGGTGGCGACTTTGTATCTGGCAAAGCAATCCATGTTTGGCACTTCTTTCTAAAATCAATTTTTCAAAACGATTTGTCAGATTTGGACTCTTTGGTGATTTATCGATCTTGCATTGCACTTTGCGAGATTAGATTCAGAACCGTGACATCGAGTCCGAACTATAGTGAGCCCAATGAACAAAATGGGATTTTCCCGGGACGTTCGGGGACGTCTACAAGGGCGACTCAGGCCCATAGCATGAGGGGTTCCCGGAGGGGACGGAGGGCAGAGTGGCTAGACTTGCCCACCACTATGACATGCCGTGGGCAGGCTGGAGAGAGTTACATTTCGATCGCTCCTCTCCCAACTGATCATGAGCTTGCAGGAGTTCGAGGTTCGACCCCGGTATGTGCTATACTTTGCATTCTGTACAGCCATTTCATTTCATTTGATATCCCATAGATTACTAATTGCCTCAACATTTTTGTAGGCTTCGATAGAGTACACTGGGCAGGCTCTGGAGCTGACGGCTTCGGTGATGGGGATGCTGCAGAGGAGCATAGACCTGCTGAGTATTTACGGTATCCTGGTAAGTTCTTTCATCCTCAGTCCCAAAACCTTGCATAATCTGTTCCATACTGATCTAACGCATTACATTATCAACACATCATTTGATACACTGCACTCACATACCACTCACGGCACTGACACACTGTATCTCATATATTGCTCACAGCATTCATACACTGTAATTATACACTGCTCACGGCATTCATACTCAGCTTCGCATAGCATAACTGATGCATCTGCCAATTGTTCTTTTCAGGCCCCATTCCAGATGCCAGCCACAACGGGTGTCTCAGCGGGACCATCAGTACCTCCCAGAGTAGCAGAGGGGCTGGACGAGGGATGTCGATACATAGCCGAGGCAGACATAGGCGTACTCGTACTGAGAGCAGTTCGCGGGAGCCTACCCTAGATGATGATGAGTCTGACGAGGAGGCAGTGAGCCCACAGTCAGAGTTGTCTCAGGATGGAGATGAGGCTGGAGACGGCTCGAGCTCAGACTCTGGCAGCGGAGTTGACGGCGATGATCCTGGACCTTCATCAGGAAGAGGATAAGGAGAGAATTCCCGCACTTGAGACGACCGGCGTTGATCCGATGCTACTCTTTTTTGCTTTATTTTTCTTTTTTTGCTAGTAGTTTTTTGCACATTGTATTGCGTCAGGCAGATTTATTTTCTTCAAAACTTTGTACTTTTGCAAAAGAAAACATGATGGAATGAGAAACAGCTTTTTTGATTGAAAAAGTGTTACATTTGTACATTCTAAGCATCGCATCGCATTACATCATACAACATGTAAATGAGATTGAACTTTGTTTGAAAATTGCACACTCGAAATGCATCGCCTTAATCAGGTAGTGAACCAACTGACAACTGAAAGGACAAAACAACTCGATAAGCAAAACTAAGACTTGACATGCTAACCAAATGTGAATACAACTCGATAAGCAAGACAAGAGCTTAACAATCAATGCAAAATACAACTCGATAAACAAATGCAACAACTCGATAAACAAATTGAAGTAACACAGGCACGACTTCGCAAAATCGTCACCGAAAGGCATTCAAAGTGGAACAAGTCACAAGTTCTCAACATCTCCAACACATGGACAACTCAGAGAACAAGAGGAGAGGCCATTGGCCAAATTAGAAGGCCATCGGCCACAAGAAATGACCATCGGCCACTCATACTAGCCGATCGGCTAAAAAGATGGTCGGTCGGCCATCATTACTAGCCGATCGGCCAAAGATGGCAAGAACCTCCAGAATGCTGCCACCTGTCTTCCACTCAACACCTTATCCTCTACAAAAGTCCCAGCTTCGTAGTTTCTCCATTCCAACTCAGTTTTTGCACCAAATGGAGGCATTTCTTGTCCAAAATCTCACAAATTGGATTGCCAACTTGGATGGCTCGAAAAAGATGAATTTTCGGGGCTTCGGAATAAATACACTATTCACGCTGAGCCGCACCCCGCTTCATTTTCCATTCCTTCATGCCGCAGCAAGGTGTTGGAATCTGATTACGCATGTTTTTAGCTTTGGTGGACAAGAAATGTGTCCCACTTTCGAAGACTTCCAAGCTTTGATGGAGTCCGAGCACAACGAAGAAATCTTGCCACAATTCCATTTCGGCCATATCCAAGCCTTAGGACGGATATGCGGGCTCACTATGCATGACGCTCGGTCTTTGATCCGGGATGGGGAATTGGACATCCCCAGCTTGATTCATCAGTTTTCTGATGCCGGTGACCGTGGCGATCATCATTGGCAGGGTTTTCGGCGACATGTGCTTTGCTTGTGTATGCTGTCTCATTTCTTGCTTGCCTCAGGCTCCGGAGGGTCTAGCGTCCGTTTGATTGAGGTTGCCCAAGGCTTAAAAGAGGGCAAGAGCTGCATTGCCATGACACTAGCTGAGACATTGATGGGTTTGGATGCTTTCCATCGCCGGGAGACGACTAGATTCGCGGGGAGTCCACTACTGCTGCAGGTAATGTTTCCCACCCTATCTCACATATATTTCTCACATCACTCGGCCCTCAGGCTCGTTTTTTCTCTCAAAACCCTTTTCTCACTTTTCTCTCCACGTACACCTCTCTATTCTTTAATCTCTCATTTTTCATCCCTCCCCAGATATGGTTGATGGATAAGTTGAAGGTTGTGGACTCATGCCCAGCATATTCAGCTCGCGGCTATTTCTTCCGGCGACGTCTAGTCGATGCCCCTGATGAGGGATGGTGGTGCGAATGGATGTGCAGTCTATCCGCTGTCAGTATTGCTTGGCGCTGCCCTTGGCTCAATCTGCCAGTGATGAGTTACAGCATGTCTCGCCAGCCCGGGATCCAGTTGATCGGCCTGACACACTGTGTCTTTTACTTCCCGTTCCATTTCCGGCGCCAATTTGGCCATGATCAAACTTGCCCAGAAGAAGGGATAGAGTACCCTGCCGCATTTCCAGTCCGAGGCGTACAGCTAGCTCGGTATGCCACAGCATGGAGGACGAGAGAGCTTCTGGCCCCCGCTCCCACTTTCAGTTGCACCCTTTCTGATGAATGTATAGCTTGGCTTGATGAAGAGGCGCAAGTTTGGGCCTACTTTGGCATCAGAGGCTTCCACAAGCTCAAGGAGGGGAGGTAGGAACACCTGACTATGCCCCGAGTTTATTTGCTTTAATCAGTACTTTCAAGTTTTCTTTATGAATAAAAAGCAACTTCAATTTGTATTCAAGAGTAGGAGAACTCTGTACTGAAATCAATGTAATTAAAGGTTGTGGGTACTGAAAATTTTCCGTTTGGTCCAAATATGGTCTAAGTCGTAAAAAGATTAATTTGAGCAAAATCAACTTTTATTAAAACTTTTCAAAACCATTTTCGATATGGATCACTGGACACCCGAGATCTATCACTGAGATGTACAACCCCGGATCCAGCAACTGGAAAGTTGCCCCTAGTCTGAATAGCACTGCACTGGAGATCACAACCGAGCTCTTGAATGCAGAATAGACAAAGATGACCAACATGATCACACGAACAAAGTTGATTTGGAAGTGTTTATGGCTGGACTTCAGAATGAAGTTGCCTACGTATCCCAAAGATGGGAATCAAGCCTTACGTAGTTCGGCTCAGGTTCACTCGTGTATTAACACTCTCCTTTTGCGCTCTAACTTTTGCCAAGGCCGCCCTTTCTGGGTTTTCAACCTTGCGAGCTCAGTTTTTATTATTTCAAATTTTTCATGCTCTAACTTTTGCCTAGGTCGCCCTTTCGGGTTTTCGGCCTAGCGAGCCACTCAGGGATAGTATTTCTTCAACTTGTCCATGTTGATCGGCTGGGAGAACTCTAGGCCATCTAGGTCCATCAGAACGACAGCTCCACCCGACCAGATAGACTTGATGATGTAAGGGCCAGTCCAATTGGGTCTGAACTTGCCCCTAGGGTCGTGGATGGGAGCTCGGTTGTCTTTGAGCACTAGATCCCCTTCCTTCAAATTCCTGGACTTAACCTTCTTGTTGAAAGCCCTGGCAATTCTTCGTTGATAACCCTGGACGTGATACAGTGCTTTCAGCCTTCTTTCATCAAAGAGCATGAGTTCTTCGAACCTGCTTTGCTGCCAATCTGCCTCAGCTATCTGACACTCAGCCAATACCCGTAATGACGGAACCTCAACTTCGATAGGCAGAACAGCCTCCATCCCATAAACCAAGGAATACGGAGTTGCCCCAGTAGAAGTTCGAATTGAAGTCCGGTAGCCCCAAAGAGCAAATGGCAGCTTATCTGGCCAGTCCCTGTAGGTTTCCACCATCTTCTGCAGAATGTGCTTGATGTTCTTGTTGGCGGCCTCAACTGCTCCGTTGGTTTGCGGCCGATATGTAGATGACTTATGAAAAGCCACGTTGTACTTCTCCAACAAGTCGATCACCTCCTTCTTGAAGTGGGAACCATTATCCGAAATAATCTCATTCGGGACCCCATAGCGACAGATGATGTTGTTCCTGATGAACTTAGCGACATGCGATGCCTTCAACACCGGGTAAGATTGGGCCTCAACCCATTTCATGAAGTAGTCTATCGCTACCAGAATGTACTCATGCCCGTTGGACCCCTTGGGAGTGACAGCCCCAATCACATCAATCCCCAGACTGAAAACGGCCACGGCGAAGTCATGTTGTACAGCTTCGACGGCGGAATGTTCATGCGGTTTGCATGGATCTGACATTTGTGGCATCGCCGGACAAAGCCAATACAATCCTCCTCCATGGTGGACCAGTAATAACCCTGTCTAAGGATCTTCCGGCTAGCATCACCCCGTTCATGTGCGCTCCGCACTCTCCTCCATGGATGGCCTCCATCAGGCGCTTGGATTCTTCAGCATCAACACACAGTTTATGCATCCCGAGATGACCCCTCTTGTACAGTTTACCCCCGCAGACGATGAACTGAGCAGCCATTCTTCGAATTGCCCTCTTATCTTTGGCATTTGCCCCTGGTGGATACGCTTCCTTTTCCAAGAAGTTCCAGACATCGTAATACCAGGGATTCTCATCTTGTACCTCATCTATGGCAGCAATCAGCTCGTAGGCCGGCACGAATTTCTGTTCAATGATGATCGGACGCATCCGGACTCCGAAAGGGATGTCTATCATAGAAGATAGAGTTGCTAATGAATCAGCGAACCTGTTGTTCTCTCTTAACAGATGAGCGAAATTCAGTTTCTCAAACCGAGGAATCAGAACGTCCAAGGTCTGGTGATAGATTCTCATCTTTTCTTCTTTAACTTTCCAATCTCCTTTAGCTTGAGATACAACAAGGTTCGAGTCCCCGATGACATCCAACCGTTTTGCCCCTAGTTCCAGGGCGGCTTCTAGTCCAGCAATACATGCCTCATACTCTGCCTCATTGTTCGACACTTGAACCGGAGTTTGAATGCTAGAGGTATACGGGAATTGTCGGCTATCAGCAACACCCCTATCCCATACCCGTATTGGTTTGACGCTCCGTCAAAGTACATCATCCAAGTTTCTTCTTCGACATGCAGAATGACCTCGTCTGTAAATAGATACTCAACTGCTTCATCCCCTTCGACTGAGTGATCGGCTAGGAACTCCGCTACTGCTCTCCCTTTCACTGACTTGTGCGTCATGTACTTCAGATCAAATTCGGAAAGCAGAAGCAACCAACGGGCTAGCCTACCCGTAAGAGCTGGTTTCTCGAAAAGATATTTGATGGGATCTAATCTCGAAACCAGTATTACAAAATGAGCTAACAGGTAGTGCCTCAGCTTCCTGGTAGCCCATACCAAGGCCAGACAAGCCTTCTCCAGCGGGTGTTCTAATCCAGCATTTTCTTGCTCAGGTAGTAGATAGCCTTCTCCACTTTGTCCTCAGACTCCTGTGCAAGCATGCAGCCCATTGTAGTTTCAGTCACTGAAAGGTACAGAATCAACGGTTTCCCCGGCTCAGGCGGTGACAACACAGGTGGGTTCTGTAAATATTGCTTGATCTGCTCGAAAGCAACTTGGCATCGGTCGTCCCATTGGAACTTCTTTCCTTTCTTCAGGAGACCAAAGAGTGGTTCACAAGTCAAGGTTAATTTTGCAATAAACCGTCTTATGAATTGCACTTTACCCAGAAAGCCTCACCTCCTTTTCAGTCCTCGGTGGTGGCATTTCTAAGATGGCCTTGATTTTGGAAGGATCGACCTCGATACCTCTCTGTGTGATCAAGAACCCCAGCATTTTCCCTGCTGTAACACCAAATGTACATTTCTGAGGATTCAGCCGCAACCGATACTCTCTGATCCGTTGGAAGAATTTCTGCAAGGCGGTGTAGTGGCCCTCTCTTTCCTTGGACTTGACAATCATGTCGTCCACGTACACCTCAACCTCTTTATGGATCATGTCGTGCAAAATTGTGGTCGCAGCCCGTTGATACGTAGCCCCAGCGTTCTTCAGCCCAAACGGCATCACCCTATAACAATAGGTTCCCCACGGGGTGGTGAAAGCAGTCTTCTCCCGGTCTTCGGGTGCCATCAAAATCTGATTGTAGCCTGAAAACCCATCCATGAATGAGAGCAGCGCATGCCCAGCAGTGAAGTCCACTAATTCGTCGATATGCGGCAGAGGAAAGTCGTCCTTCGGACTGGCTTTGTTCAAATCCCTGAAGTCCACACATACCCGAATTCTGCCGTCCTTCTTCGGCACCGGAACTATATTGGCCAACCAAGTTGGGTATTCAGATACCAGCAGGAACCCTGCGTCAATTTGCTTGGTGACCTCTTCTTTGATCTTGAGAGCCCAGTCCGGGCGATCCTTCGAGCTTCTGCTTAACAGGTCGGGCCTCTGGGTCAAGAGGGATCCGGTGCTGTACAATCTCAGGATCGATTCCAGGCATGTCTTCGTAGGACCGCGAAAACATCTTTGAAATCTTTTAATAAAGCGACTAAGCGCTCGCGCTCCTCCGAAGACAACGTGGACCCGATCTGGACCAGCCGCGGGTCCTTCTCAGTACCAACATTAATTGTGGTGATTTCATCAACCAAGGGTTTAAAAACCTCTCCTGCTCTTGATCAAGCAAATATTGCAAAACCGGAGGAATTTCTTCCTCGTCGTTTTCATCAAAATTTTGAAAGTCTTGATTAATGCAATAAATTAAAGGCACATAAAAGTACTTGGAAGCCACAGCCGTACCATTCTCAATAATCACTTCCAAATCGCCTGATTCCTCTGTTACAATAGACTCAATGGAAAGAGAAAAAGATGACCTGGACAGGACAGTGGCATCCGGGTTATCACCCCCAAGAATACCGGACTCAGACTCAGACGAGCTGGAACCTGATTCTGACTCCACAGACTCAGTGGAATCAGATTCTGGCTCACTACCTGACCCGGTGCTCGATAAAAAGCCCTCCTCGTATTGCCAGACGAGGGAGGGTGCGATGGATGCATCCAGAATGTTTGAAGATGGGCCACAGCCGTTCATTCCCGATCATGGACTGAGAAGTTATCCCCCAAGCACTGTACGATCTGAGGATCTGAGAGTAGACAAGCCAGTGCTACCCCCATTTCAATCTCTGTGCTCTCGGAATCCTCCTCCTTGCACTGCTCAGCCTCAGCTGGTGGGTCTGTCTGCCTATTTCAATCTCTGTGCTCTCAGAATCCTCCTCCTTGAATTGCTCAGCCTCAGCTGGTGGGTCTGTCTGCTCTTCGGCAACATCATCCCCGGACAATTACAAGTCAAAGAAAATCTCAAACCCCGGCAAGAGCCGCCTCTCTACATTTATCCGGGGCTCTGGAAAGCCACAGAATGGGAAGTCTTCCCCCTCCCAGACAAAGCGTCAGTTCAGGGTACCCTGGATAGGTCGGTGCATCAACTCATAATGCTTCCCGGCCTGCTTTGCTCTAGCTCTTCTGGCCATCTCTTTTCCTTTCCTCACCCAGTCCTCCTTGGTAGGCAGATAACCTAAACCAAAGGTATGTGGGTTATGCGGCACTTTGGCAGATGCTGCAATGCCTTTCCGGCCACTGCGCTCTAATCCCATCCCAGGGATATGCTGTAGCTTGTTCATAAGATAGACAGACTGTGCGCTGATGTATAGCCCCTCATCAACAGCTAGAATGTTCTGTACAACCAGGCCTCGGCTAGGGTGAATCCTGATAGGAACACATCCTCCGCGCCATGCTCAATCTCCAGAATTGGCGTAGAAACCTCCGGCGGCGGATGGATTGAAGAATTCCCAAAAACGATTGCCACCCCTTTCCGTGGGGGTACTTAAGCATTTGATGCAAGGTGGAGGAGACGGCCTTCACCTGGTGTAGCCACGGCTGCCCCAAGAGCAGATTGAAGGTTGTGGGAACGTCCAAGACATGAAAATCAATATCGTGTTGTCCTAGACCAACCTGAGTCTGAATCTGTACAGTCCCCATCACCTCTCTGCTAGTATTGTCATACGCCCGTATCACCTAGGCCGTAGGCACAAATTCGCGGGCTTCAACCCGATAGCATATGCCGTCCTCGACGGGCACACGTTGATAGCAGATCCTGTGTCAACAAGGACTACCGGTATCCATTTTTCTCTACACTCGACAGAGATATAGAGTGGTTTGTTATGGTTTGAGCCCTCAGGCTGCAGTTCCTTGTCAGTGAAGGTCAACGTCGGGGAAGCTCCTCCCAGAAAAACCAACCCTACCAACTGTTCAGGCGTGGTATCGATTGAAAGTTTGGCCTTATCCATTGTAAAAAGGACAGCTTGTCTGTGAACTCTTGAGGCCATCAGCAGTCCCCAGATGGAGAAGTCTGCTTGGATTTTCTTAAGCTGTTTCAGCACAACCTCCTCCTCGAGCAGTTTTTCCTTCTGCCTCTCCGCTTCTTTGTCCTTTCCGGACGCCTCTGGTTGATCTAAGTGTGGGGGCTTGAAGTACCGCCCACTTCTAGTCATGTGGTCAACCTCCTCCATGTACCAGGTATCATCCGGTTGGTTCCGCCCCCAATCTTCGTCGGTGTAGGCAAGACGCAAGTCGTCGTCTTCCCACTACATACCGTCGGCAACCGACAGACAGCTATCCGGTTCCGTTGTAACTGTTCTTGTGCTCACAGCACATTCGGTGCGCATAGCACGTTCCGTCCTCGCAGGGGCTTTGGCCTTTCTAGCCTTTCCAGATCTTCGATCTTTTCCTGCTCAAACTGCTTCAGTGTAGCCTGTTGTTCGGTATCTTTTGTATTCAAACTGCCCGGATTCTGAGCAAAATTCTTTACACCGGTGCTCTCCGGTGGTTTCTCCTGATTCCCGGCTATTTCGGCCACTGATGATGTCCCAGTTCCTTACCCCTGTTTTGGTTGAGGTTGTTCAACAACATCCGGCTGGTCGTCAATCCACACAGTATTCTTTGCCGACCATCCAAGTTGAACCAGTTGACAATCACGTCCCCCGGATCCTGTTCATTGAAGAATTGCAGATTCGCGATATCCTCCTCCAGTTCTGCTAGGTCATCTAGCCCTGACTAGGTCCATCCTCCTGAACTACGCTGATTTCTGCCCTAACCGGCAACTCTACCCTCAACTTAAGCTGATCTGTTGATGTGATATAACCACTCGGGTTGTACACAAAGCTCGTAGACCCATCAGGCTTTGAATCATCATTCCCATCTTCCCCCAAAGTCGTCCCTGTTCTGTGTTCAGTAGCCACCACCACCAGTTCAGGTTGGGTTTGGGAGATGCTCAACATGCACAAATCCGTGTTGTCTAGAATGAACACCTCCGGCTTGGGTAAGTGGGAGGGTGTGATATATATGCTAGGGTCGTATGACACAACCCCAGTTTGGATCAGGTTGATGTGTTTGGGAGGTGGAGCTTGGTTAAGTGGTGGGAGAGGGTTGGTTGTGGCATTTGGTTTTTCCGGGGGTATGATCACCCTATTGTCAACGAGATCCTGGATCTTGTGATGCAGTCTGCAGCACTGGTCGGTGTCGTGACCATGCTGTTGGTGAAAGGCACAGTATTTAGCTGGGTTATGGGCAGGAGGAAGTTTGTCTAGCAATGGCCATGGCTGCAGGGGCTTCAAATGCCCTTTCCTGATCAGAACCCCAGAGCTTTGGACAGGGGCATGTATAGTGGTGCGAAGGTCCTTTGGCCTCGGGGTGGATATCTGGCTGTTTGTGAGCTACTTCCGGAAGCACCAATAAAGGGTGTAGCTGTAAGGGTTTTTGGAGTGGTGGTGGTGGTGACCATGCCCATATTTGAAATTCTAGCAGCTGCAGCATTGCTCGTGCCTACATTCGTACTGCTGGTAAATGCCCTCCTAGGCTACTCTCTATTGTGGTCAATCAGACCCTGCTTCATGGCGTCCTCAATCTGTACCCCGATCTCGTGTAAATCCGCAAAGGTGGGAAGAGGTAAGACGATCATCTTTTGCATCAGCTTAGGTTGGAGGTTGCGCACAACCATCCGAATTTGATCCTTGTCGACCGGCCTGATGGTCATCATAGAAGCTTTGGCTCTCCATCGGGTTACAAAGTCGGAGAAGCTCTCTTTCGGTTCCTGCCTCGTTGTCTCGAGATCACGAGTTGTGATCTCGATCTGCGTGTTGTAGGAGTATTGAGCTACAAAGGCCTCAGCCATCTCCTCCCAACTTCTCTTGACAGAGTCCTCCAACTTTGCGTACCAGAGGGCCGCGCTACCAGACAGGGTCCGGCCGAAGAGTGAAAGTTTTTGCAGTCTGGAGAGGCCCATTAGCCTTAGGATATTTGAGAACAGCCGCAGGTGCACTATGGGATCCCCAGAACCGTCAAAACGGTCTATGTGCAGCATCTTAAACCGGTCCGGCAAAGTCACCGCTGAGTCGGTGTATCCGTCCTCTATGTCCGGTATGGAATTGACCCCCTGGGCTCGTTTGAACAATTCTCAAGCTTACTCATCTTCGGAGTGGTTGGGTCCATCTCTGATTCAAACGGTGTATCTGTTGAGGAGGTCGTGTCTTTGAAACCTGTGGTAAAATCGGTGGCGGGGGCTTGCCCTGTTAGGACGTCCATATCTTCCTGGACGTTTGCAGTGTTCCTGAGTATCGGAATTCTAGGTGGGGTGGGGGTGGGGTGGATGCGAAGCAGATGCTCCGGCTTGTTGTGGTTGTGGTTGCTATTATTGCTGAAGTCTAGCAATCAACTCTGTTTGCTGGGCTACAACTTCAGCCTGACGTGCAGCAGCCTCTGCTTGGCGGACAGCATCCCGCTGCATAGCTTGCATAGTCTCTTGAAGATGACGCATCATCTCCTCCATAGTTGCCATAAGGTGTTGGTCTAACTGAACAACCGGTATGTCTCTCTCTGCGGTAGAAACTGAAACCTCAGCCTGACTACTCACAGGCGGGGTGGATAAGGACTACTAATCTGGTAACCCTTGTACTGATGAACTGCACGTAACTGACCTCCGTCTAGTAACCGGGGGTAATGAAAGGAACACTGGTTGTCCGTCTATCAGATCCTTAGATCTGTGAAGTCTTCGACCTCTAACCTAGAGTGCTTGGGGAATATCTGCCTGGTTAGAAGCAATGATGCAAAACTACCTTGCAAAAAGATAAATAAAGCATAATAAGGAAATAAACAACCAGAAAAACGGACAGCGTAACGGCTTAAATAAACACAACACACAGTTGGCATTTGTAAGCTGAATACACTATTCTCAACACTGATCACTGTTCCCAAAATCACTGCCCCAGATTTGATACCCTCAAGTAAAATTGATTCTTCAAATAATGATGCCCGCAGGCTTGATACCCAGACTTGCAAACTGATACATGTATTCCTGTAGAGGCACACTCTAAAAGCACATAGCAAGCAAGTAAGAGCCAAAACACCCCTATAGAGGGGTAGGATTTCCTTGTCCTAGTTTCGTCAAGCACTAGGGTTTCATTACGCACACAGCGGTTTCAAAACAACCTATAATCGGGTAAGCAACTTGTCCTAGTTTAGAATAGTCACTATGGATTCCGAAATGCACTAGGTCAAATGGTCAAAAAGGGTGCCCCGGTAAAAATCGGGGTTTATGTTCCCACCGTGGCAGAGCCCGTAACCGATCTACCTTATGGCACGTAGCCTCCGGCAAACCGCTCAGGAATGGCAGATGGCAAACACGATGTCCTAGGTGCACCAATGCAAATGCAATGTAAAGAACACATAAGTGTAGACAAAACAACATATCATGAGTTCGAGTCAAGTTCTCTAAATCCCAGCAGAGTCACCAGAAACTGTAGACTGCTCGGAACTCCGCTTCTCGCGCGAGGGCGCGAATCGTTTGTTCATTAGCTACTACAGTTCGGACTCGTGTCACGGTTCTGAATCTAATCTCACAAAGTGCAATGTGAGACTGATAAATCAGCAAGAGTCCAAATCCGGCAATTGGTTTGAAAAATCAATTTTGAATCAAAAGCGCCAAACATGGACTGCTTTGCCAGATTTCAGAGTCGCCACCTAAATATTTTATTTTGGGAAATTAGGAAACCCTGACTCGTGCCAAAGGCCACGTGTCCGTCATCCCAAAGTTGCCTCGGCTCGGAACTTGGGTACGAGAGGGGAAGGTCATGCAATGAGCACCCCGCTCGCCGATCAAAGATCGGCCTCGACTAACAAGATATGTTGTTTTTGAAAACAGTGTGTTCTTATTCCGGTTTATTAGCTAGCTTACTATGTGATGCGCACAACATACAAGTATAGACTAAATCACTCAATTTGAAACAAAACATCTCATGTTTGTTTTTTTCAAAAATGGTTTGAAATTGCTACTCGCAAGTAGGCTAAGATGCGGATTTGCTACCCTCAAGTGGGCTTAGAAAAACAACATGATTTGCCACTTCAAGTGGGCTTAAAACTCACATTTCGATGAATTGTCCCAACTCAAGCAATGAAGTCTTTATCCACAGGCATTCATGCAGTTAAACACTTAAGCAGTTAGCCTCATGGCAAGCATGCTATCATGGCAACACTTACATACATGCAAGATGCTAAAGCGTAAACACTCATAGTGTACTCCGAGCCAAAACAGAAGCTAGTTAGTAATCATGCATGATCTTAGCTATGTCAACAATGCCTAATGCAACACATGCAAAATGCAACTAAGATAGGCTCGGCTATTCTAAGATGTCATGTGAATGCAACTAGATAACATGTATTCAAATTGGTATTGAAATACAATGCAGTTTGAATGATGCGCCGAGCCCGGTGCATGTAGTACGAATGAACGATGCAATCATGTAAGCATAAGTATGCTAATTGAAACGTGCCCTAAACTAACCATCAAAAGCTGATAAGTAAAAGGGAGAAAGACGTGAGGTTGGAAGACATGCATCACACACACGCACGCTTATTACAATAGTTGTGCCTTCTCGACGGAGGGTTCGAATGAATAATACAAACCAACTAATTAACTAACTATCCCAGCTAATTGATTATTACAAAACTCTTAACTAATTAAAAAAATTAATTAAGTTACAAAACCGACTAAGTAAGAAAAATCCACCACCGTGCCTCATGATGCCTCTGTTTGCACTGTTTTAGACCTCTGAAAATTGTGCCAACCTTCAATATACTTCTGATCCACCTCATGGACATTCTGAGAGGTGATCGGCCAAGAGGAGTGGCCATTAGCCAAGGTTAATGGCCATCGGCCAAATCTGATAGCCGATCGGCAGACTAAATGGTTGATCGGCCACTGCTTCCTGCAAATTCTCCCTTTTTCTGCAACAGAGCACTAACAGAGGCATGGCAGTGTATTTGCAAGAAAATGTGTGTGCAACTACACTCCTTATCATGTCACATGCTCAAAGGAGTGTAGTGCTTAGCTCTCGAGCCACCAATCACGTATTTCAATGCATGATGGCCAAAGAAGCCGAGTTGCACAAATCAATGACAATGAATGCACACAAATAACACATAAGACTGCATGAACCTCCGCCTTATCATGCATGATCAAAGGTGTCAGTGACCAAAGGAATGAGGTGCGTTCCATCACTTCAAGTATGAAACGCCCCTCGTTCCCCGTGTTTGGATCGACGCCCGACCCAAACACAATGCAATGCAACAACCATACAAACACAATGCAACAACAATATGTAAGCAACATGAGTATGCAACAACATGCAAATGACAATGTCATGCAACAACATGAGCATGTAACAATATGCAAACAACCATGCAATGGCAAGGGCTATGTAATGCAACACTTAAAGGACCAAACCAACCTCAAACAAGCCTTATGCATGCCAAGACAAGGGACAAAGCATGCTAAAAATGAAGTCCAAAAGTGTATACAAGCATGCATGCCAATTGGTTCACAAACAAAGCATGCTAGTGGGCTTAAAGCTTAAAGCTAGCCAAGGGACTTACACCATGGCCATATCAAGCAAGCCCCAAAGGGCCAAAGTGACTCAAGACAGTCCCAAGGTAGGTCAAAATAAGGCCAAAACATGCATGGAATGAGGCCAAAACAAGCTGGCATGGTAAGCACAAAACATGACGCATACAAGGCCAATGAGGAGGATTACACTACACCCACCAAAACCAAGCATGAGATGACCTTACCAACAAAAATCAGAGTTATGGCATGTCAAAATAACACCAAAAATGCACTGATATGGCAGCCCACAAGTCTAAGCAAAAAGGCATGCATATAGGCTCATATTTAAGGCATAGAGCATAACCCCTCCAAGGCATTGAAAGGTGACACGTGAGTGTATGACTATGAAACATGCTCTGAAATCTCATACAAAATGATGCTAGATCAGGCAAATAGCCCAAGCAATGCATGCTAGTGACTTGGAAACTCAAAGCTAACAAGCTAGAATGCACTATGGCTATACAAAGCATGGCATGCATGACCAAAGCAACTTCAAACAAAGCTTAAGCATGCTGAAATATGAGTAAAAGCTTCTTTGAGTTGAGCCAAAATCATGCTAAAACAATGGCTTAAAGCACAAAGCATGTTAGGCTAGTGAATGGAAATGCACTACAAGTGCAAGGAGCATGCATGATATGATCAAACCAAGCCAAAACAATGTTATATCATGGCAAACAAGGCCTAAGACATGCTGAAATGGAGCCACAAAGAGGTATAAAAACATGCCAACTTGGTGAGCCATCAACACATGCATACAAGAGAAGAGGAGGGGGGACAACCCCCTCCTATTTGAGACCTCAAAACACCCTTTCCACCACTGAAATTCCTCTGCAATTCAGTGGTGAAGAGGCCAAACAAAGGCTAAAACAAAGGCCTAAATTGATGGTTCAAAACAAGGCCAAACAAGGCTCTAAAGGGGGTAGACCACCCCCAACATCAAAGAGGTCTCAAACCAACATGTTAACATTTAGAATCAAAGCTTTTTTTAGTTGAAAGCAAGGCCTAAAACAATATGCAAGGATGGACAATATGGTATACAAACAAAGGCTTAAAAGGGGGAATATACTCACCTCTGAAGCACAACTTTGAAACCAACAGCCTTTGAGGCAAAAACCAACTTTCAGAGCTCAAATAACACTCCCAAGAACCTCAGCTCAAAGATGGTGGTGTGTTGCTAGGTGTTGTAGTGCAAAAATGAAGAGAAATTACACTTTAAGGCACAAACTCACACAAATATAGAGAGAGTGGAAGAAATATAGAGAGAGAAAGATATATATCTTCTATATCAGATTTTCAGAACCTTTGGAAAGGGAGAGGGGCCTCCCTTCTTATAGAAAATGAAGTCCCAAGCTTGTTTAGCAAGCTAGAGCTTCGTTCAAATCCATCCATACACGTGTATGGAGGATTCACCAAGTGACCAACAGCTGGCACCAGCTGGAAGCAAAATATCTGCAAAAGCAGAAAAAGGGGTCTCGGCCAAAAAAATGGCCGATCGACCAAAAAGAGTGCCGACTGGCCAACACTAATGGCCGATGGCATGAAGGAGAGGCCAATAGGCACAGGGCCTGGCCGATGGGTTGTGGGGTTGGCCAACAAGCCACCCCATTCCCTCAGAAACAAAACCACAAGCTCTTGGTCCACAACCAAGCACAAAACAGACAGGTTGAGAGGCTCCAAGGCAAGGCGCGCAGCCGAGACCTTCAGAAACTCAAAATGAACACGAGTATGGATGATCATTGAGTGTTCGAACGATGACGTCCAAGTCTTGAGGATGGTCAAAAATGGGGTGTCTACACTTGTTTTGGACCAAAATAGTAGTTTTTCAAGCCTAACTGTCCAGGGACCTGTAGACCCACTTGTGACTCTAGCCACCTACTAATAGTGGTCAGCCACCCCCTTTTAGTGGCATGCCAGCCACTTATGCCTGCAAACCCACTTGTGACTCTAGCTGCCCACAATTAGTGGCCTACCACCCACTTGTGTAAAATTTCAGATCTTTTTGCCAGCTGTGCTAGCTGTCTCCACGGGTGCATGCATGATACCAACTATATGTATATTGATATTTTCGAGAGCCAAACCAAATTTTCTATATATACTTGACCCTCTATCATAATTTAGGGTTGGAAAATTTTGGAACAAAAGTTTGGAAAATATTTCTCTCTCTCTACAATTCTCTATCTCCCTTACAACTTCTATACCCTTTGTTTAGACACTCTAAACCAAACTTTGAGGGTTCTTTGCTGAGGTGTTTGAGCTTGTATTTTAGCTCTTGAGGGTGTGGAATTGTTGGTTTGTAACTCAAAAGGGTACTCTTCTTCAAGAGGTATAATTCTTAGCATTTTTCCCTTATTTATTTACTCTCTTTTCCTACTGTTTTTAGGCTATTTTCACCCTATTTTTATGGGCTAAAGCTTGTGGTCTAAAGCCATTAAGGGTAGAGGAGTGGACCACCCCTCTTTGACCCTTGCTTCCTAGGCTTTTACCCTTGTGTTTCCCACCTTTTCATTGTCTTTTTTGAGCTTTTTACCACTGGTTTTTAGAGTTTTCTAGAGGCTAAAAATCATGTTTTGAATTCCCAAAAATGGAGTTGGTAGCCTTCCCTCCTTGTGCTTGTTTACTAGCTTAATTGCTCCATGTTTTTAACTTACTCTTTTAGCTGTTTTTACTTAATTTCAGCACTATTTTGAGCTGACTTAGGATTATTTTTATGTGTTAGTTTCATTCATGCTTTGTATAGTATGCTTGTATTGTAATAGTCCTCATAGGCTTGGTGGTTTAGGCCTTAGCCATCAACCTATTTGAGTTGATAGCATTTATTTTTTGCTTTCCATACTGATGTTCACCTTTAAGCATCTCTGCAATCTCCCCTATTTTTTGGCCTTTTCTCTTTGTTTTGAGAGTTGCTCCAAAAGGAGTGCTATTTAAGCTTGAAGGGTGATATTGTGCTTAATGGTTTAATCCCTTTAGGGGTTCATTACCAACGGCATGATCTCTCTCTCATGCCTAAAGCAACATTTGGTTGGGTACTTCCCTCCTTTAGTGGACTTAAAGCTCATTATTGGACTTAATTGACTAATGAATGAAAGGTAATTAAAATGGAGTAATAAAATTGGGGTTAAAATGGAACAAGATAATAAAATGGTTTGGGTTCAATCGAACGTTAATTGAACCCATTGAGTCTTGAGTCGTTTCATACTTGTTAATGATGAAAACGGTTCAAGAGTCAATGTCAACCCCTTCCCTTGATCAATCCATGATAGGGCAGAGGTTTTGTTGGTCTTTCCTTACCATTTATTGAAATTGTATCCCTTGGTTCATAAGTCATCATGTAATGAAATTGCACTGATTGATGGCTTATGAATCGAGCCTACCTCTCCTTTGAGTTGTTTGATGATAAGGAGAGGCAGGGTGGATAAACATCTCTTGAGAATGCTTTGTTTGTGCTCTGTTTATTTTCTATTATAGCAAGAGAAATCCAACATTAGTGGCCAGCAGGCCACCTTTACTGGGTAGTAGGCCACTATTTCTGGCCTGCCGGCCACTTTTTCCAAAAACGCAGTGTGCTGTTTCCTGCAGAATAGAGCAAAAACTGAGGTGAAAAATCAGTGCAATCTCCTGATTGTGAAACAGAAGCATTCCGGTAGCAAAATGGAGAGCATTTTTGGGTGGAAATCCACATCCATGCGTGACCCATCCCTCGATTCTTGGGATCTGTTAAAATAATGTTGTAATAGTAGTATGTTGTACTTAAAGTAGCAAACTTGTAACTAATTAGTTAGTTTAGTTAGAATAGCTAGTTAGTTTTGTGTTGTACTTAATTAATTGGCTAAAGTAGTTAGTTAATTTACGGTGTTGTAATAATTAGCTAGTATAGTTAATTTATTTCATTTGGTTTGTAATAGTTAGTTAATTCGTAGTAATTAGTTAGGCCATTCATTCGGACTCTCTTGTGCGAGGGCCAATGTGTAATATTTGTGTATGTCTTTCAACCCCACGTCTTTTTCCCTTTTATTTATTTTCTTATGATGGATAGAATAGAACATCATGTTTCATTTAGCATATTCCATGATTTGTATCAACTTGTCTTGCATGCATCGAGGCTCGGTTCATCATTCTAACAAGCATTGTTGTTTATTACTTCGTTCAATATGAGTTTAAACGGTATGCTATCAAATTGATTCACATGTCTGTAGACACCCCATTTTTGACCGTTCTCAAGACTTGGACGTCATCGTTTGAACACTCGATGATCATCCACGTTCGTGTTCGTTTTGAGTTCTCGGAGGTCTCGGCTACGCGCCTTGCCTCAAGATCTCTCAACTTATCTGTTTTGTGCTTGGTCATGGACCAAACACTTGTGTTTTTGCTTCTAAGGGAAGAGGGTGGCTTGTTGGCCATCCCCACACCCCACCGGCCATGGCATGAGGCCATCGGCCCCTTTTTCTTGCCATCGGCCAAGAGTGTTGGCCGATCGGCACTATATTTGGTCGACCGGCACTTGTGTTGGTCGATCGGCCATTTTTGGTGGCTGAACCCTGTTCATCTGCTTTATGCAGATATTTTATGCCAGCTGGTGTAGCTAGCATCCACAATTAACCCCCTCCATACACGTGTATGGAGGGATTTCCTCTTTGCTTGGCTTCTCTTGGAAGCCTTAGGATTTGAGCCTCTATAAAGAGGGAGCCCCTCCTCCCTCCTTCAAGGTTCAGAAAATTTGTTCTTGAGAGGATAGATACAAGATTGTATCTATACTTCCTTGTTTAACCTTGTTTTGTGCTCAAAATAGTAGTATTGTCTTACTATTGTACACAAACACACATTAGAACACCATCCTTGGTTGCTGAGGTGCTAGGAGGTTGATCTCAGTGTTCTTGGGTCGGTTTAAACTCAGAAAACTTGCTGGAGCTTTGTTCTTGAAGAGGTTCTTCAAGGGTGAGAAACTACTCTCTTTATTCCCCATTTTTGCACAAGCTTTTAGCCTATCTTGCATGATATTTTGAGCTTAACTTATAATTGATAAAAGTTCTGATTTTGTATTCTTTTGATCTTTGTTTCAGGTCCCTTTGAGGTTTGGGGTTGTTTCCCCCCTCTTAGGCCTTGTTAGGCCTGGTTTTTGGCCATTCATTTTGGCCTTTGTTATTAGCTTTGCATGGCCTCTCTACCGCTGAAATCCAGAGGATTTTCAGTGGTGGAGAGCTGGTTTTGAGGTCCTAAATAGGAGAGGGTCATCCCTTCTCCTTGTCATCTTTAATGTTTACATAAATGGCTTATGTTTGTGGCTTGTATGCCTAGCTTGTTTTAGCTCCATTTCAGTATATATTAGGCTTTGTTTTGCCATGATATAGCACTGTTTTGACTTGGTTTAGACATACCATGCATGCTTTGTATACTTGTCATGTAATCACATGATTTGCCTTAACATGCACCATGTTGTAACATGTCTTTTTAGCATGATTTTGGCTTAACTTCATGAAGCTTATAGCTTTGTTTTAACATGCTAAAGCTCTGATTTTGGTTGTTTTGGTCATCCATGACTTGCTTTGTATAGCCACCATGCAATCTAGCTTGTAGGCTTTGAGTATTGAATCCTTTGACATGCTTTACTTGGATCATTTCAGTGGTTTGACATCACTTGTAATGTTATTTCAGTCCATGTAATGTGCTCATATACTTGCATTTGTCACTTCTTTAATGTTTTAAAGATTTGTTATTTTATGCCTCATGAATGTACCATTGTGTATGCCTCCATGTTTAGGCTTCTAGATTGCCATGTCAATGTGTTTTTGGTCTTGTTCTAACATGCCATAACTCTGAATTTGGTTGCTTAAGCCTTGCCATGTTTGGTTGTAATAGGTGTAGTGTAATTGCCCCTTTTGGCCTTGTATGCGTCTTGTTTTGCACTCGCCTTTCTAGCATGTTTTGGCCACGTCCCATGCATGTTCTAGCCTTGTTTTGGTCTGCCTTGGGACTGTTTTCAGTCACCTTAGCCCTTTGGAGCTTGGTTGATATGGCCATAGTTCAAGTCCCTTAGCTAGCCTTGAGCTTTAAGTCCACTAGCAGGCCTTGCTTGTGTTGTGTGTTTGATTTGGCATCACTCTTGGCATGTTTTCAGAGCTTAACATGTTTGTCACATGTCCATGTTTATCCTCTTTTAAGTGTGTTTAAAAGTTGCCTTTGAATGCTTAAAATAATAGACCTTTAGCATGCATGTTTGTATGTGTATTTCATGCCTTTGTCGCATCATTTTGGCCGCTGATTTAGACCTATTTGAGAGTTGTCCATTTTGGTTTAAGTCCATCCCCGTATGTTGTTGCATGCTTGCCTTGTATGTTGTCACATACTTGTTGCATATTTGGTAAATTGCATGTTGTAGCATGCTTAAGTTGTAATGCATTTGGCATGCATTCTCCTCTTTTAGTTTCTTTAACATGTGGTTACATGTTTGCCTCGTATGTTATTATATGCTTGAATGTTGTTACATGCCTTGCATATTCGCATACTTAAGTCTCATTTTGCATGCTTGTTAGCTTGCATTTTTTCTTGTGCTTGATATGTTGTTACATATTCTCGCGTATTCGAATGCATGTTAAGTAACATTGCATTGCTTGTTTGCATGTTCATATTGCATTAGCTTGCTTGCATGCCTAGGTTGCATAGCATTAAGCATGTATCCCTTGCCCCTTGATAAACCATGATAGAGGTTGGGGATCCTTTATGTGTTTTGTGTGCATTTCATTAAAATGCACACTCGACTCCTTTGGCCATCACGCATTGAAACGCGTGATTGATGGCCTAAGGGTCGAGAACCATACTCATTTGAGTCTCAAACATGTTAAGGAGGGTGGTGGTGTTTACATTGTCTTGGAAATGCATTGCCATGCTCTGTCTGTCCTCTGCTGCAGCAAAACAGGATTCTACAGGAAGAGATGGCCGGCCGTCCATCTTCAGTGCCGGCCGGCTATGTATTGTTGGCCGAGATCCCTACAAGTGGTCGATGACCAGTTCCCCTTGGCCGGTGGCCTTGACTTCTGGTTGGTGATATCCCACAGTGCTCAGAAGGTGGTTTATAAGCATATTTGGCACTTGCAAAGTTTTCAGAGGTGCAAAGCAGTGTAAACAGAGGCAACATGACATGGCGATAGATTTCCGAGCGAAGCCGAGCATGCATGCATTCGTCCCTTTTCCCGAGGCTGCTTTACTACTTTCAGTAGCTTAATTAATTTGTTTAATTAGTTAAGTATTGTGTAATAATTAATTAGCTTGTTAGTTAGTTAATTATGTAACTTGTATTATTCTTTCGGTCCCTCCATCAAGAGGGCGTAATTGTGTAATAAGCGTGCGTGTGTGTCATGCATGTCTTCCAACCCGACGTCTTTCTCCTTTTTACTTACCTGCTTACGATGGTTAGTTCTAGGGCACGTTTCAATTAGCATCCTTATGCTATGCATGTTTGCATCATTCATCTGTATTGTATGCACCAGGCTCGGCGCATTATACTAACTGCATTGTATTTAAATTCCAAGTTGAATACGTGTATCGAATTGCCGCATCTCATATGCCACTTTAGATTAGCCGAGCCTATTCTAGTTGCATTTTGCCTGCGATGCATTAGCCATCTTAACATGAACTTGGATCATACATTTGATTACTAACATGTTCCTTGTTTTGGCTCGGAGTACACTGTGAGTGTTTATGCTTTAGCATCTTGTATGTATGTGAATGTTAACATGACAACATGTTTGCCATGAGGCTAATTGCTTATGTGATATAACTGCCTGAATGCCTGTGGGTAAAGGTTGGATTGGTTGAATTGGAATGATTCATCGAAATCCGTGTTTTAGCCTACTTGCGAGTAGCAAATTTCAAACCATTTCCAAACAAACGGATGTGCGATGCTTTGTTCCAAATTAGGCGATCTAGTCTATACTTGTGTGTTGTACGCATCACATAGTAATTCTAGCTAATTAACCAGAATAAGAACGCATGTTTTTCAAAAACAAGATATCATGTTTAGTAGTGGCCGATCTTTGATCGGGCAGCGGGGGTGCTCATAGATGACCTTCCCCAATCGTACCCAAGTTCCCGAGCCGAGGCAACTTTGGTGATGACGGACACGGGCCTTAGCAACAAGTCAGTCAGGGTTTCCTAAATTTCTCCAAAAATAAAACATTTAGGTGGCGACTCTGTATCTGGCAAAGCAGTCCATGTTTGGCACTTCTTTCTTAAAAATCAGTTTTCCAAAACGATTTGCCGAATTTGGACTCTTTGGTGATTTATCGGTCTCACATTGCACTTTGCGGGATTAGATTCAGAACCGTGACATTTGAGTCTGAACTGTAGAAGCAAGGCCCCCCAGGGCGCGTCTACAGTTTCTGGCGACTCTGCTGGGGAGTTTACAGAGCTTGACTCGAACTCATGATATCTTGTTTTGATTACACTTATGTGTTTCTTTGCATTGCATTTGCATTGGTGCGCCTAGGACACCATGTTTGCCGTATGCTATTCCTGAACGGTTTGTCGGAGGCTCGCTTTGAGAAGCGTGCCATAAGGCTGACCGGTTGCGGGCTCTGCACAACGGAAAACACAAACCCCATTTTTACTGGGGCACCCTTTGTGACCATTCGACCTAGTGCATATCGGAATCCATAGTGACTATTCCAAACTAGGACAAGGTGCTACCCGATTATAGGTGTTTGAAACCGCTGCGTGCGTAGTGAAACCCTAGCTCCTGACAAAATAGGACAGGGAAACCCTACCCTAACATACGGGTGTTTTGGCTCTCATTTGCTTGTTATGTGCTTTTAGAGTTGTGCCTCTACAGGGAATGCATATATCAGTTTGCAAGTTTGGGTATCAGGCCTACGGGTATCAGTATCAGTGTTTTGAGAATCAGTTATATATTGCGGGTATCAGATTCAGATTGGGGCAGTGATTTTGGGGAACAGTGATCAGTAGTAGAGTACAGTTATTTAGCTATGCCTATGTCATTCTTCTGATGAAATTGGCTGAAATGCTGTTTGCTTTTTCTCTTTCCGTTCAGAGATTTTAGTTCAGAATAGCTAGTGTTCTCCTTCGCTGAAGCAAGGCAGACATTGATCTGTCAGTCACCGATCACATCACTTCCGTTCAGTTCAGCGGATTTATAATGGCACAAAATTCAGAGGAAATTGTGGTTATGGCACCCACATTAAACCAAGGAATCATCTTACAGGATGAGACCGATGTTGAGGTACCACACCCGCCCAGGTCGCCTGCCGCGCGCCTGATCTAGGAACCCCAGTTGTTTTAAGCTCGTGAACCCACTACCTTTGAGCTAATGGGAATGATTGGAGACCTCCAAAGATCTGTGGCTGATCTAGTCTATGGAATGTCAGCCCCGCCACCAACTACGTCGTATGCCGGGAACTTCATGCTGCAAGAGCCCCCGTTACTGGGGCGAATTGTAATTGAGCTCAGCCAACCTGAAGTTGTCTTAAGCTCCAGCAATGATATGTCGGCGACAATGGGGCTTCGCACTGAAGTAGCAACCCAAACCGTTCACCAAGCTGAGGCTAGTGGAAAGAACAAGATAAAGGCAGACACAGATCCCTATGAACAACTCCAGCAAGCTATTGAGGCTCTGAAAGCCGGGGGGTTGAATAAACAACAAGTACTCACAATTGTGGCTAAGACTGCGGATGACATTTTCCCTGCTTGGACCGAGAGCAGTTCAAGCCAAAGGAAAAATCAAGATAGGGACCATCGTACCAGAACAGTTCCTTCCAATCCTAACCCTGCACCTGGAAAAGACTAGAGAGCCAAGGCAGCACCTGCTGATCCTTTTGCTAGTGCGTCCAGCAAAGGTCCACAGGCTTCGAAGTATCTGCCCTGAGGACGCAGGGTCTTTCATGCCCTTTACATGCCTTTGTCCAAGGCTCTTCGAATCCTCACTGAAAAGGGTCATCTCAAACCTCTTGAGCCTCGGCCTCTCCCGAGTAATCTCCCTCTCTCACATGATGCTACCCAGTACTGTGCGTACCATCAACAGGCTGGTCACACCACCGACAATTGCTTTCGTCTTCGCCACGAAGTGCAAGATTTGATCGATGATGAGGTCATCCTCCCACCTAGCTCAGCAAAGTCTGTCACCACTGAGTTCATGGATTCGAGGAGGATAATACGAGTATGTGATTAGTGGTTGGTCCACCTGCGGGCAGCGCTCGGGTTACTTCAGATGTGGCGTTTGGCACGCACTTTTTGGGCATTGTAGACGTCCCGCTGTGGGCCTCAACGCTACAGTTCGGACTCAAATTGTCACGGTTCTTAATCTGAACCAAAGAGTCCAAATCTGGCAAATCGTTTTGGAAAACAGATTTTTGTAAAGAAGTGCCAAACATGGACTGCTTTGCCAGATACAGAGTCGCCACCTAAATATTTTTTTTTATGGGGGAATTTAGGAAACCCTGACTCGTTTGCCTAAGGCCACGTGTCCGTCATCACCAAAGTTGCCTCGGCTCAGGAACTTGGGTACGATTGGGGAAGGTCAGCTATGAGCACCCCCGCTCGCCCGATCAAAGATCGGCCTCTACTAACCATGATATCTTGTTTTGAAAATGTTATGTGCTCTTATTCCGATTATTAGCCTAGATTTACTATGTGATGCGCACAACACAAAAGTATAGACTAGATCGCCTAATTTGGAACAAAGCATTGCATTCCGTTCGTTTGAAAATGATTTGGAATTTGCTACTCGCGAGTAGGCTAAAACACGGATTTCAATGAGTTGTTCCAACTCAAACAATCCAACCTTCACCCACAGGCATTCAGGCAGTAATATCACATAAGCACATAGCCACATGGTAAGCATGCTGTCATGTTAACATTCACACTCATGCGAGATGCTAAAGCATAAATACTTACATCGTACTCCGTGCCAAAGCAATGAACCAGTTAGTAATAATCATGCATGATCCTAGTTAAGTTAACAAATGGCTAATGCATCGCATACAGAATGTATTAGAATAGGCTCGGCTAATCTAAGGATGACATGTGAAATGCAACACACTCGATGCACGTATTCAAGTTTGGAATGAAATATGCGGTTAGCATGATGCGCCGAGCCCGGTGCATGCAAGACTGATGAATGATGCACGCATGCATAGCGTAAGGTATGCTAAATTAAACGTGCCCTAATACTAACCATCAAAGCAGGTAAGTAAAAGGGAGAAAGAAGTGGGGGTTGGAAGACATGCACACACGCACCCACACTTATTACAAATTCGCCCTCGCTCGGAGGGACCAAAAGAATAATACAATTTAATCAACTAACAAGCTAATTAAATAGTTACAGACCACCTAATTAATTAACAAATCAATTAAGCTAAGGAAAGCATTAAAAGGCCTTGGGAAGAGGGATGCACGCGTGTTCGGATTGGCTTTGCCCAGAAATCCAATGCCATGCACAAGCTGCCTCTGTTTTCCCTGCGCTGCTCCTCTAAAAATGGCACAATTCCCAAGGAACACTCTCTGAACACTGTGGAACACCACCGGCCAAGGGGAACACCACCGGCCAAAGGTAAGTGGCCATCGACCACAAATGAAGCCATCGGCTATAAATAGATGGCCGGTCGGCACTGAATGAGGTCGGTCGGCCATCTGTGCCTGCAGAATCCTGCTTTGACAACAACTGAGGACAAGCAAGGTATGGCAATGCATTTCAAGCAAATGTGTGCACCAACACACCCCTTATCATGTTTATGACTCAAAGGAGGATGTTCCTTGATTCTCGGACCACCAATCGCGCATTTCGATGCGTGATGGCCCAAGGAACCAAGTTGTGCATTTTCATGTAAAATGAAATGCAAACCAAATAAGCACATAAAGGCCCAACCTCTATCACTTGATTTCAAGAGGCAAGGCATGCATGTTCAATGCAATGCACCCTAGGCATGGAAACCAAGTATGCAACATGGGAATGTGGCAAGCATGCAAGGCATATAACAAGTATGCGAGCTAATTGAGCATGCAAGATGCAATGCCAACATGCAAATATGCAAAACATATGGCATGTTGGGCAATCAAAACAAAGATGAGAATGCATGCCAAATGCACTATGATTCAAGCATGCAACACATACGATAGGCCAAGTATGCAACAACACACAAGGTGAGCACGCAACAACATACTAACAATGGACTTACACCCAGATGGACAGCCCTCTATTAGGCCCAAAACAGTGGCCAAATGCTAAGGAAATGAGGGCCAAAATACACACAAACATGCATGCACACATGGTTCAAAACTTAAGCACCAAAGAGCAACTTTTAAGCACACTTAAAAGAGGACAATCATGGACTAATGGCATGCATACTAAGCTCTGAAATCATGTTATAAAAGGTGCCAAACCAAGTAAACAAGACAAGCTAAGCATGTAACGATGCCCAAAACTCGAGGTAAGCGAAGGGGCTTAAACCATGGCCATGCCAACCAAGCCTCACAAGGCTAAGAGGACTTAGAATAGTCCCAAGGTAGACCTAAACAAAGCTAAGGATACACCTAGATAGCATCTAAGTGGCCTACACATGGAAGCATACAAAAGAGGCCAAACATGGAGCACAAGATTACAACCTTTTAAAGCATTAAAGGAGCATCAAATGCAAGCATACAAGCATACTATGGGGACTGAAATGATGTTATAAGTGGTGCCAAACCACTGAAACAAGCCAAACAATGCATGCTCAACACTCCCACACCCGAGACTAGCAAGCCAAAATGCAAGGTGGCTATACAAAGCATGTCAAGCATGGCCAAAGCAATTAAAAATAGAGCTAAAGTATACTAAAACATACACAAAAGCTTCACAAAGCTTGGCCAAAATCATGCTAGAACAAGGGTCAAAGCCTGAAGCATGTTAAGGCAAAATATGGCATTACAAGACAAGTATGCAAGGCATGCATGGTGTGTCTAAACCAACTAAAAACAGTGCTTTATCATGGCAAAATAAGCACAAATAACACTTAAGACATGGCCAACATGAACTTAAAAATGATGCTCACACATGAGGCAAAAATGACACATTTTGAAGACAACAAGGAGAGGGGATACCTCTCCTTCTTAGGACCTTAAACCACCATCCTCACCACTAAAATCTCTCAAGATTTCAGTGGTGAGGAGGCCCAAACAAGGTGGTCCCGGAGCTCACCAAAATAGCACAAAATGGGGGCCAAACAAGGCCTAAGAGGGGTCAAACAACCCCAAAGCTCAAAGCAACCTTAAACAACTATTTTAACCAAGTAAAAACAAGACTTTTATATGTTATACACTAAGCTCAAAAACAGATGCAAGGTAGGCAAAAAGACTATGCAAAAATGGGGTATTTAAAGGTAAAGTTCTTACCCTTGAAGACCTCCTTCAAAAATGGTGCTCTAGCAGCCTCCTTAGCTTAAAACCAAGTCCAAAACTCTAAAAATAACTCTTTAGTACCTCAGTAGCTAAAGGAAAGTGTAATGGTAGGTGTTTGTGTGCAAAACTATGAACAAACACACACTTAAGCACAAAAGGAGAGGGAGATAGAGATAGATAGATACACAAGACCTAACCCTAGTTCAAACCTCTCTCTGGAATTTTTTGTAACCCTTGAGGAGGAAGGAGAGGCCCTCTCTTTATAGAGGATCACTCTTGCAAAGCTTACAAAACAAGCTAAGCAAGAGTGAAATCCCTCCATACACGTGTATGGAGGGGGAGCAAAGTGTATGCCAGCTAGCACAGCTGGCATAAAAATATCTGCAAAAGCAGATGCACAGTGGTCGGCCAGCCAAAAATGCCAAATTGACCAAAACAATGGTCGGCCGGCCACAAAGAGTGCCAGCCGGCCATAACCAATGGCCGGTGGAAACAAAACAGTGGCCGGTGGCCTCAAGCCATGGCCGGTGAGGTGTGGGGATGGCCAACAAGCCATTCCCTGCCCCTCAAAAGCAAAACACAAGTGTTTGGTGCAAAACCAGACACAAAACAGTTGAGTCGAGAGATCCTGAGGCAAGGCGCGTGGCCGAGACCTCCGGGAACTCAAGATGAACACAAACATGGATGATCACCGAGTGTTCAAACGGTGACGTCCAAGTCTTGAGGACGGTCAAAAATGGGGTGTCTACAGGCATTTGCGAATGCTAATTTTTATACTTTCTGACTTGGGTGTTGAGTCGGTTCTGTGGTTTTGTTTCGAGTCTGCCTCATTGTTTTGAGTCAGTCTTTTTGATTAAGGTCTGTCTTGTTGTATCGAGTCAGTCCTATTGTACAGAAGTCGGGTGATTCCGAGGGTGTTGCCTCGGACATCATTGTTTTGTTTTGTGATTGTCCTTTTGCTTTCTTTTGAGTCTGTTTCTGTTGTGGAGCCGGTTGTAACCAGGAAATCTGAACGAAACAGCCGTGGCTGTCATGTTTTTGTGCTTATTGTTACTTTGAGCCTGTTGTGCCAGCAAATTTAGAATGAAACGACAGTACATTTCACCCGCTCTTCTGTACATTGAAATCATTGCATTGACCTAAGTTTTTCAAAACTTTTCAAATAATGTGTTGAAAACGAAGAGGAAGGAATTCCTCGGGATTTGCAAAATTTGATCAACTGAGAGAAAGAGAGGCATGCTAAGCCCTTAATGAATGAGATCATGTTTGTTAACGTGAGTACTGAGAAGGATCCTGGCTTGATCCGGATTGGTTCTACGCTATCTTCAGCGTGAGTGATTAGTCGTTTTCTTAAAAGATTTTAAAAAATATTTTGCGCGGTCCTGCAAAGACCTGTGTGGAATCGCTCCTGAGATTGTCCAGCTTAGGATCGCTCTCAGCCTCGAGGCTCGACCCTTTGCTTTCAAACCTTGAACTTGCATTCAGAATGTTCAACGGTCAACCACAATGTGAGGCTTGTATGGCCAGATCAGAAGCACCCCTCGAACAAGGGGCAAAAGATGTCAGATAATGCACTCGAAGAGTCAAAGACGAAGATCGGCAAGAATGCCAAATCCCAGAAGGGAAGAAAGAAGAAAGTTTTGTTGAAGAACAACCAAGTTCCTATCCATAACACTAGGGGCAAATTCAGCCCCCATTGGATGGACTCCGACATCATCAGCAAACAATAGCCACTCTCCTGGATTCAGATGGCTTCGAGATCTCAAAACCATTTGACATGGACAAAGCTACACTTTTACCCTTGAGAGGCTCTCTGGGTTGAAAACCCAGAAGGGCGACCTAGGCAAAAGTTAGAGCAAGAAAAGAAGAAATGAAAAGGAAAGATGAAAAAGAAAAAAGAAGAAAAGAAATGAAAAGAATTGAAAAGAAAAGAAGAACAAAGCTCGCAAGGTTGAAAACCCAGAAAGGGCGGCCTTGGCAAAAGTTAGAGAGCAAAAGGAGAGGTTAATACCTGAGTGTACCTTAACCGGAACTACGTAAGGCTTGATTCCCATGTTTGGGATACGTAGGCAACTTCATTCTGAAGTCCAGCCACAAACACCTCCAAATCAACTATGTCCATGTAATGGCTCCGATCATCTTTGTCATTTCTGTATTCGAGAGTTCGGTTGTGATCATTGCTATGAGAACTGGTTACAGTGTGCTGCGGTGCATTTCAAACAAGGGGCAACTTTCCGTTGCCATATAGTGCGCTATGATGCCATTCAAACAAGGGGCAACTTTCCGTTGCCGTGCAGTGTCCTTCAGACAAGGGGCAATCTTCCATTGTTATGAATCCAAGGTTGTGCATCTCAAGAGTAAGTTCCGTGCTCGTTGAGCAGTGGACGTTTGCAAAAGCAAGTTTTTGAGAATTTTTAACTGAGGTTGACTAATTTCTCTCAAAAATTATTTTTCAAAATTGGACCATTTTCTTGGACCCAAAAAGGAAAGTTTTCAGTGCTCACAATCTAACTTGCATGATTTTGAATCAGAGAAGTTGAACAAGCATGTTAATCAAACTCTTATTTTGGTCAAATTTATTTTAGTAGAAAGCCAAAACAAAAAATGGTCAAAATGATGAACTAGGGGCACAGTTGAGTGAGGTGTTCTGTGTTTTCCCCCATTGTCAACATATTCGTTAAAAGGGCACGACTGAAGCTAACAACAAAGGGCTGAAAGCTCTCTCATCCTCTAAGCAGCGAGGTATCAAGCTAAGTGCAAAGCACGCATTGGAATGGATCAAGATACTCCACTCCCTTATCCGTGGCACCGACTAGACATCACCGGAAGAAGTAGCCGTGAGCTGGTAATGTTGGGCATGAACCCACAACTTCCTGTTCATCCATCAACCACCCAGGGGAGGGATGAAAAATGAGAGATTGAAGAATAGAGAGATGTGCGATGAGAGAAAAAGTGAGAAAAGGGCTTTTCCAGAAAAATAGAGATTGAGTGTCAGAGTGATGTGAGAATCACAAATAAGAAAGGGTGGGAACCAATACCCGAAGAAACTGGCTCCTCATGAACTAAGAGGTCTCTCGCCTTTGTAACGCGTCTGAGTGTCGTTTTGGTTGTTTGTCTCGATTCTTGTTTTGAGTCGTTTCGAGTGTTACTCGATGTGTTTAGGTTGTTTACCTTTTGTTTGTCTTTGTCGAGTCGTTTTGACTATGGTCAGCTGTAGGCTCAATACCCGGTTGAGAACCTTTTTCTCACAACCAATTTCAAAAAAATGAATCATTTTGTGCTCGGAGTGCTGTGCCATTCTCTACATTTGTGCAAAACAGAATTCGTTCTTTCATAAAGCCGCAGGGTTTAACTCAGGTCATGTGAGAATAGTAGAACCAAGACCTATCTGAAGCTATAGGTTCCAGGTTGCGAATGCAAAAGAAAAAGGAAGAATTTGGAGCATCTGAGCTTGTTTCGACTTCTGCAAATTCCGTCTTTGCATCCCGTGTGTTCAAACTGAATAGAATGCTGTGTTATGGGCTATGTGTTTAGAATCAGCAGTGTCCTGCATGAGCTGTGTGCCGAATGAATAGAATGATGTGCTAAGGGCTGTGAGTTCAGAATGAGTAGTGTTCGGAATGGGCCGTGTGTTCAGAATCAGCAGTGTCCTGCATGGGCCGTATGTTCAAAATAAATAGAGTACTGTGTTACGAGCTGTGTGTTCAGAATGAGCAGTCTATGTGTTGAACGTGTTGGGAACTTGTGATTGGTTCCACTGCCAGGGCATTCCGGTGTTGACTTGGCGAAGTCACGCCTGTGTTACTTCAATTTGCTTATCGAGTTGTTACTCATTTGTCTATCAAGTTGTTGCTCATTCGCTTATCGAGTTGTTGCTCATTTGTCTATCGAGTTGTGGCTCATTCGTTTATTGAGTTGTTGCTCATTTGTTTATCGAGTTGTCGCAATTTTGTTTATCGAGTTGTTGCTCTTAGAGTTGTAAACTTTTCAAGGTCTTGCTGTTGCTTATTGAGTTAATTTGTTTGTTACGTTGGTTCACTACCTGACCTGGTAACACATGCATGTTCAATTTCCATTCGATCTCATTGTTATGTAATATGACGTGATGCGATGCGATGCGATGCAATGCATAAAATGTACAAATGCAACACTTTTTCAGTAAAAAGCTTGTTTCATTCCATCATCTTTTCAAAGTACATAGTTTTGAGAAAGTAAAACCTGCCTGAGGCAGTACAATGTGCTCAAACTACCAGTCAAAAGAAAAGTAAAACAAAAGAAGAGAAAAGCAACAAAATGTCTGAACAAAGCAAAAAAATAAAAAAATAGCAGAAAGTCTGGATCAAATATCAGTCGTCTCAAGTGCGGGAGTCAGTCTTGGTCCTCTTCCTAGACGAGGGTCCAGGGTCACCACCGCCATCTCCATAATAAGAGTCTGAGCTGTCTCCGGCCTCACCATGGGACGACGCCATCTCCTTATCTGACTCATCGTCATCTGGGGTGGGCTCTCGTGAACTGCTCTCAGCATGGGTGCGCCTATGTCTGCCCCGGCTATGGATAGTCATCCTCCGCCTGACTCCCCCTCCTCCTCGAGCAGGAACAGATGGTCCAGCTGGAGCACCTCCCGTGGCCGGAATCTGGAATGGGGCCTGAAAAGGACAAATGGCAAATGCATCAGTTACAAAACGCAAAGCAGAGTACCAGCACATAATGCAATGTGTGAGTATAGTGTATGAATGCTGTGAACAGTATATCAGTACAGAATGTAGTGTTTGAGTACAGTGTACGAAAGCCGTGAGCAATGCTATGAGCAGTATATGGATTGCAGTGTATCAGTGCCGTGTTGATAGTGTGATGCATCAGATTATGTATGAAATAGATTGGGCAGAGTTTGAGACTGCAGTTGAAAGAACTTACCGGTATATTGTAGATGGTCAACAAATTGATGCACCGCTGCAACATCCCTACCGTTGAGGCTGTCAGCTCTAGGGACTGGCGAGTGTACTCGACGGAAGCCTGCAAAAGTGTTGAAATCATCAGTATTCTGCGGGATATCAAATGAATTGAAATGACTGTACAGAATGCAAAGTTTAGTAGTGCATACCGGGGTCGAGCCATAGACTCCGACGAGCTCAGAATCAGCCGGAGGAGGAGCGAAGGGAATCTGATAGGTCTCCCCACCCTGCCCTCGGCATGTGATCATCGTAGGCAGTGCTGGCCACCCAGCTTCCTGTCCCTTCCGGGACCCACTCCTGCCTCGGGCCGGAGGTGCCCTCGGTACCCCCGCTCCTGCTACTGGTGCCGCTGGTCTCTCTCGCTCAGCTCGACGAGCACCAGTCAAGGCCGCATGATGTAAGCCTGAATGTACTCAGCGTAGTCACCCTCCTCCCTGAAAGGCTCTAAGTCCCAGCCAATCGTATAGTCCATCATCTCCTCCAAGGTGTACCTCTCAGTGTGCCTCGTGTGGGTAGGAGGAGGTGCTGGAATTGTCTGCTCAGGCATACCCAAGGTCTGCCGCAGGAAGCGCTCCCCAAAGTACCAAGTGCGACAGACTGGGCCCTCAAGTAGAACCCTGAACTAGGTGGTCTCTCGAGCACCGACATACCGCTCCCGAACTGCGTCAGGCAATGGGCCCAAGGCTGCCAAGTGATCTGCAAGTAAAACACAGTTTGTTATCTACTGATATTGAGAGTACAATGCAAAGCGAAGCTTAAATGGACTACAATGTCTGACATACCTCGGCTGCGGTGATGGTGTCAAAGTAGTGGCGGAAGAACATGAAGGACTCCCGTGGCCTCCGCTCGCATCTCACATCGAAACGATGAGAAAATGGAACACCAAGAGGGACCTCCTCGTCTGGCACTAGGGCAAGCCTCGGGAAGTAGGCATATACCCACAATTGCAAAGTATAACAGAGCAAACACCAGTATGCTTATCAGATAAAGCAGAATGCAGAATAAAGCAGATTATGTGTGTACCGTGTGTGTAGTGTGCAAACCGGTGTAAAGCAGATTGCATATGTACAGTGTGTGTGGCATGCAGATAATGTAAAGCAGAAATGTAAAACAAAAAATGAAGGTGTACCTCCTAAGCTCGCCAGTAGCCTCCGAGCAACTATCCGCTGTAGAGAGAGGATGAACTCATGTACCCGTAAAGAGTGGCCAAGCCCGCGCCACCCCAGTCGTAGCGGCGAATCTGGGTCACATCCACAAGCGCACTCAGTAGGTAGAGGGCGACGGTGTTCGCCAGGTCGACGAAGAGCGCAGTCCCCAGCAGGAACATAATGAAGCCACGAGCATACTGCTACTGCTCCTCCTCCTCCTCCCGAGTGGTAGGCGCCTGGATCCGGAAGTGATCCTCGAACCACGAGTACCGCACAAACCCTGCCCGAGCAAGAGGTGGCTGGGTGCCAAGCAAGTATAGCTGAGCGGCGTCCCACTCACCCATGTCTGTGTCAAAGGGGATCGGATCATCCCCCACTCCAATGCCTATGAGCATAGAGAAGTCAAAGGGAGTCATCGTCATCTCCCCGGTGGCAGAAAGGTGGAAGGAGTCAGTGGAATCCCACCACCTCTCCACCAAAGCAGCAAGAAGGGGCCTGCTCGCAGTGAGACGCGAGAGTCCCATGCAGAAGGTCCCAAAACCGGCCTGGTCGACAATGCGGCGAACCGCGTTAGGTAGCTCCATGTACTAACCTCGGGCGGCGGTGTTCCCATACCCCCGGAAGGCATGGGAATCTCCCTGTGATCAAAACAAACAGTTGCAAAGCAGTGTTACAAATACAGTGTTGAATGTGCTCAGAATTGATGAAAATACAGCGTGTGTGCACGTGTTCAGATTCAAACAGATGTCGGGTGCGGGTGTGCTCGCAGTGAACTACAGCATTTGATGAATCAGTGTGTTTTGAATGGTTCAGTTGAGAATACAGCGTGTGTGCACGTGTTCAGATTGAAACAGATATCAGGTGTGGGTGTGTTCACAGTGAACTACAGAATGTGATGTATCAGTGTGTCTCAGTTAAGCAGTTAAAGAACATATGTGTTCTACATTGCAGAAAATGAAACAGGGAAAGAGTGTACCTCAGAAGCGCCTTAGGACAGATAAGACTCTGGCTTGCGCAACAAAAGCTCTAGTGGCGCGTCCCGCGCATAGCTCCTGAACTGGCGGATGCCATCGGGAGGCAACACGTGTATCGCCGGCCTGTAGGTCGCCGGATCGAACGGCTGGATGTGAAGAGGTAAGAGCTCGACCTCGGGGTCCACATCCATCTCCGGAGGAGCCCCACCCTGTGGTATGTCGTCCGCCATCTTAGAAAGAGTGCAAAAATGGCCGAGAATGTGGAAAAATAGGCGAGAATGCCAAAAGTCAACCCCGAGAGGGTGAAAAATGGGAGGAAAGGTCGGGGTGTGGAAAAGGCACGAAGATCGAAGTATGACTCGGGGAAAACAAACCCCAAATGGTGAAAACCAAGAAAAATGCACCGAAACCAAGATTTGTCCGGTTCAAAGTGTGTGAAACGATGAGTGTTTCGCGAATCGAACGACGAAAAAGTGTCGAAAACACGAGAAAAACGAGGATCGAAGGTTGGAAAATCACCTAGAGAGAGAGGGGAGGGTTTTTCGAACTTGGAGGAAGTGAGAATATAGGGTTTGAGGCCCTATATTTAAAGACCCGTGGCTAAATGTCAAAATTGCCCCGACACTACCATTTTTTGCCGGTCGGCCAAATTTTTAGCCGATCGGCTAAATAGTTGGCCGATGAACTCCTTTGGTGGCTGATGGATGGCCGGTGGCCTCCCCTTGGGGTCGGTGAACCTCCCACACCCTTGGTTGGGTCAGTTATGTGGTTTGGAACCTTCATTACTCAAGACAGTGCAAGGAAGTGGACTTTTGAAGTTTAACCGGCTTCCGTGTTAACCTCGAACCATGTCTTCTATATGCGATGCTCGATACGCGCAAGGTGTACCCTTTTCGTATCCCTTGGTATCTTGCGAGATTCGATAACCGCTTTAAATGCGTTGCATTGCGTGTGTTGTCTTGTTTATGATACACATACATGGGTTGCATCGTCATGCACATCTACACGCGTTGTAGCGCACACAACTTGCATTGTTATGAACTAGTCACTTGCCTCGTTATGCACGTACTACATGCATTGTAGCGCACACCCGTCTTGCATTGTTATGCGCTGTTCATTCACATTGTCATGCATTTCAAGAAACATGCGTTGTCACGCATTTGAGTTCATTTGCATCGTCATGCATTTCAACAAACGTGCGTTGTCACGCATTTGAGTTCATTCGCATTGTCATGCATTTCAAGAAACGTGCGTTGTCACGCATTTGAGTTCATTTGCATTGTCATGCATTTCAACAAACTTGCGTTGTCGCGCATTTGAGTTCATTTGCATTATCATGCATTTCAAAAAAAAAACGTGCGTTGTCACGCATTTGAGTTCGTTTGCATCGTCATGCATTTCAATAATTTGCATCTTTCATTCGCATTCCAGTTCATGCATTGTCATGCGTGTCTCTTTTGCATTGTCGTGCATTCCAATCATTTGCATTGTCATGCATTTCAATAAATCATGCATTGTCATGAATTTCAATTACACGCATTGTCATGCGTCTTTCATTTGCATTTCAGTTCATGCATTTCAGTCCATGCATTGTCATGCGTGTCTCATTCGCATTGTCATGCATTCCAATAGTTTGCATTGTCATGCATTTCAGTTCATGCATTGTCATGTATTTCAGTCCATGCATTGTCATGCGTGTCTCATTCGCATTGTCATGCATTCCAATAGTTTGCATTGTCATGCATTTCAATAATCATGCATTGTCATGCATTTCAGTCCTCGCATTGTCATGTGTGTCTCATTCGCATTGTCATGCATTTCAATAATCATGCATTGTCATGCATTTCAGTCCTCGCATTGTCATGCGTGTCTCATTCGCATTGTCATGCATTCCAATAGTTTGCATTGTCATGCATTTCAGTTCATGCATTGTCATGCATTTCAGTCCATGCATTATCATGCGTGTCTCATTCGCATTGTCATGCATTCCAATAGTTTGCATTGTCATGCATTTCAATAATCATGCATTGTCATGCATTTCAGTCCTCGCATTATCATGCGTGTCTCATTTGCATTGTCATGCATTCCGCTAATTTGCATTGTCGTGCATTTCAATAATTTGCATTTTCATGCATTTCAATAACGTGCATTGTCATTCCTTTCTTGTTTGCATTGTCATGCATTTCAAACAACTCACATTGACATGCATCTTCCATTTGCATTATCATGCATGTCAATCTCTCGCATCGTTGCATATTTCATGTGCATTGTCTTGCACCCCTCTAACTTGCATTGTTTTGCACATTCTTTTTTCGAAACACTGGGATACGTCCCTATGTTTCTCCCTTTTCGGTTAAGAGCATTTGGAATACGTTCCAATGCTTAAGCCATTCCGAAACACCGGGATACGTCCTTGTGTTTCCCCCCCTCTTATTTTGGAACACCGGGATATGTCCCTATGTTTCCCTTTCTTTGGTTAAGAGCATTCGGAACATGTTCCGATGTCTAAACTTTTCTCCACTCACGTGCCGCGTGTGGATGTCACTAACTTTTCTCCACTCGTGTGCCACGTGTGGACGTAACACTAACTTTTCTCCACTCGCGTGTCGCGTGTGGATGTAACTCTAACTTTTCTCCACTCGCGTGCCGCGTGTGGACATAACTAACTTTTCTCCACTCGTGTGCCGCATGTGGACATAACTAACCCTTACTAACCCCTTTCTCCCCTTTTCGCATTGTTACACATATTGCATGCGTTATCGCGTGTGCTTTACTTACATGTGTTTATGCACCCTTTCTCTCCTTTTCGCATTGTTACACACATTGCATGTGTTATCGCGTGTGCTTTACTTATATGTGTTTATGCACCTTTCTCCCCTTTTTGCATTGTTACACACATTGCATGCGTTATCGCGTGTGCTTTACTTACATGTGTTTATGCACCTTTCTCCCCTTTTTGCATTGTTACACACATTGCATGCATTAGCGCATATGCTTTACTTACATGTGTTTATGCACCTTCTCGCATTGTTACACGCATTGCATGCGTTAGCGCGTATGCTTTACTTACATGTGTTTATGCACCTTCTCGCATTGTTACACGCATTGCATGCGTTAGCGCGTATGCTTTACTTACATGTGTTTATGCACCTTCCCGCATTGTTACACACATTGCATGCGTTAGCGCGTATGCTTTACTTACATGTGTTTATGCACCTTCTCGCATTGTTACACACATTGTATGCGTTGTCGTGCATGCTTTACTTACATGTGTTTATGCCTCTCTTGTTACACACATTGTATGTGTTGTCGCGTATGCTTTACTTACATGTGTTTATTCACTACTCGGTTTGCATTGTTATGCACTACTCGGCTCGCGTTGTCGCGCATGCCCTCCTTGCATTGTTATGCTTGTTTCAAATCTCATTGTTATGCGTCACACTTAGGTTGCATTGTCTTGCACCCCCTCACTTGCGTTGTCACGCACTTTTCACTTGCATTGCTATGCATGCTTCTAACAATGTTGTACCTGTTAAGTTGTTTTTCTTTTTCAGGCACGATATTGTATGTACGGTTCATTTGAGGCTGGCGCGACCAGACGAACCAGACGGTATTGTATTCTCCGCATCAAACGTAGCGAGAATTACATAATTCTCTTACATCCTTTCTGCATTGTAATGTAGTTTGGTTTTTGGCTTGCTTAAAACTGTTGCATGTTATGCTTCGTTACAGCTTTCTTTGCATGATCATAAGTTATGCTTAGCTTTGTGCATGGTTCTTGCATTTTGCCCCTGCCTTCGGGTACATATCTTTGCTAGCTTGTATGCTCTGTCTAAGTCTTTGGCCTTGTCAAAAATGGGTCGTCTCTGGGCTTTGACATTCACTCTCGTCATTGTTATGACTTTCGAGTTCTGTCAAAGAGGGGCAACTGTAGACACCCCATTTTTGACCGTCCTCAAGACTTGGACATCATCGTTTGAACACTCGATGATCATCCACATTCGTGATCGTTTTGAGTTCTCGGAGGTCTCGACTACGCGCCTTGCCTTAAGATCTCTCAACTTATCTGTTTTGTGCTTGGTCATGGACCAAACACTTGTGTTTTTGCTTCTAAGGGAAGAGGGTGGCTTGTTGGCCATCCTCACACCCCACCGGCCATGGCATGAGGCCATCGGCCCCTTTTTCTTGCCATCGGCCAAGAGTGTTGGCCGATCGGCACTATATTTGGTCGACCGGCACTTGTGTTGGTCGATTGGCCATTTTTGGTGGCCGAACCCTATTCATCTGCTTTATGCAGATATTTTATGCCAGCTGGTGCAGCTGGCATCCATAATTAACCCTCCATACACATGTATGGAGGGATTTCCTCTTTGCTTGGCTTCTCTTGGAAGCCTTAGGATTTGAGCCTCTATAAAGAGGGAGCCCCTCCTCCCTCCTTTAAGGTTCAGAAAATTTGTTCTTGAGAGGATAGATACAAGATTGTATCTATACTTCCTTGTTTAACCTTGTTTTGTGCTCAAAATAGTAGTATTGTCTTACTATTGTACACAAACACACACTAGAACACCATCCTTGGTTGCTGAGGTGCTAGGAGGTTGATCTCAGTGTTTTTGGGTCGGTTTAAACTCAGAAAACTTGCTGGAGCTTTGTTCTTGAAGAGGTTCTTCAAGGGTAAGAAACTACCCTCTTTATTCCCCATTTTTGCACAAGCTTTTAGCCTATCTTGCATGATGTTTTGAGCTTAACTTATAATTGATAAAAGTTCTGATTTTGCATGCTTTTGATCTTTGTTTAAGGTCCCTTTGAGGTTTGGAGTTGTTTCCCCCCTCTTAGGCCTTGTTAGGACTTGTTTTTGGCCATCCATTTTGGCCTTTGTTATTGGCTTTGCATGGCCTCTCTACCACTGAAATCCAGAGGATTTTCAGTGGTGGAGAGCTGGTTTTGAGGTCCTAAATAGGAGAGGGTATCCCCTCTCCTTGTCATCTTCAATGTTTGCATAAATGGCTTATGTTTGTGGCTTGTATGCCTAGCTTGTTTTAGCTCCATTTCAGTATATATTAGGCTTTGTTTTGCCATGATATAGCACTTTTTTGACTTGGTTTACACATGCCATGCATGCTTTGTATACTTGTCTTATAATCCCATGATTTCCCTTAACATGCACCATGTTGTAACATGTCTTTTTAGCATGATTTTGGCTTAACTTCATGAAGCTTCTAGCTTTGTTTTAACAAGCTAAAGCTCTGATTTTGGTTGTTTTGGTCATCCATGACTTGCTTTGTATAGCCACCATGTAATCTAGCTTGTAGGCTTTGAGTATTGAATCCTTTGACATGCTTTACTTGGATCATTTCAGTGGTTTGACATCACTTGTAATGTTATTTCAGTCCATGTAATGTGCTCATATACTTGCATTTATCACTTCTTTAATGTTTTAAAGATTTGTTGTTTTATGCCTCATGAATGTACCATTGTGTATGCCTCCATGTTTAGGCTTCTAGATTGCCATGTCAATGTGTTTTTGGTCTTGTTCTAACATGCCATAACTCTGAATTTGGTTGCTTAAGCCTTGCCATGTTTGGTTGTAATAGGTGTAGTGCAATTGCCCCTTTTGGCCTTGTATGCGTCTTGTTTTGCGCTCACCTTTCTAGCATGTTTTGGCCACGTCCCATGCATGTTCTAGCCTTGTTTTGGTCTGCCTTGGGACTATTTTTAGTCACCTTCGCCCTTTGGGGCTCGGTTGATATGGCCATAGTTCAAGTCCCTTAGCTAGCCTTGAGCTTTAAGTCCACTAGCAGGCCTTGCTTGTGTTGTGTGTTTGATTTGGCATCACTCTTGGCATGTTTTCAGAGCTTAACATGTTTGTCACATGTCCATGTTTATCCTTTTTTAAGTGTGTTTAAAAGTTGCCTTTCAATGCTTAAAATAATGGACCTTTAGCATGCATGTTTGTATGTGTATTTCATGCCTTTGTCGCATCATTTTGGCCGCTGATTTGGACCTATTCGAGAGTTGTCCATTTTGGTTTAAGTCTATCCCCGTATGTTGTTGCATGCTTGCCTTGTATGTTGTCACATACTTGTTTCATATTTGGTAAATTGCATGTTGTAGCATGCTAGTTCAATCTTTCCTTGTTGTGTACTTGGTCCATGACATGTTGCATGCTTAAGTTGTAATGCATTTGGCATGCATTCTCCTCTTTTAGTTGCTTTAACATGTGGTTACATGTTTGCCTCGTATGTTATTATATGCTTGAATGTTGTTACATGCCTTGCATATTCGCATACTTAAGTCGCATTTTCCATGCTTGTTAGCTTGCATTTTGTCTTGTGCTTGATATGTTGTTACATATTCTCGCGTGTTCGAATGCATGTTAAGTAACATTGCATTGCTTGTTTGCATGTTCATATTGCATTAGCTTGCTTGCATCCCTAGGTTGCATAGCATTAAGCATGTATCCCTTGCCCCTTGATAAACCATGATAGAGGTTGGGGATCCTTTATGTGTTTTGTGTGCATTTCATTAAAATGCACACTCGACTTCTTTGGCCATCATGCATTGAAACGTGTGATTGATGGCCTGAGGGTCGAGAACCATACTCCTTTGAGTCTCAAACATGATAAGGAGGGTGGTGGTGCTTACATTGTCTTGGAAATGCATTGCCATGCTCTGTCTGTCCTCTGTTGCAGCAAAACAGGATTCTGCAGGAAGAGATGGCCGGTCGGCCATCTTCAGTGCCCGCCGGCTATGTATTGTTGGCCGAGATCCCTACAAGTGGTCGATGACCAGTTCCCCTTGGCCGGTGGCCTTGACTTCTGGTCGGGTGATATCCACAGTGCTCAGAAGGTGGTTTATAAGCATATTTGGGACTTGCAAAGTTTTCAGAGGTGCAGAGCAGTGTAAATAGAGGCACAACATGACATGGCAATGGATTTTCGAGCGAAGCCGAGCATGTATGCATTCGTCCCTTTTCCCGAGGCTGCTTTACTGCTTTCAGTAGCTTAATTAATTTGTTTAATTAGTTAAGTGTTGTGTAATAATTAATTAGCTTGTTAGTTAGTTAATTATATAACTTGTATTATTCTTTCGGTCCTTTCGTCGAGAGGGCGTAATTGTGTAATAAGCGTGCGTGTGTGTGATGCATGTCTTCCAACCCCACGTCTTTCTCCCTTTTACTTACCTGCTTATGATGGTTAGTTCTAGGGCACGTTTCAATTAGCATCCTTATGCTATGCATGTTTGCATCATTCATCTGTATTGCATGCATCGGGCTCGACGCATCATACTAACTGCATTGTATTTAAATTCCAAGTTGAATACGTGTATCGAATTGTCGCATCTCATATGCCATTTAGATTAGTCGAGCCTATTCTAGTTGCATTTTGCCTGCGATGCATTAGGCATCTTAACATGAACTTGGATCATACATTTGATTACTAACATGTTCCTTGTTTTGGCTCGGAGTACACTGTGAATGTTTATGCTTTAGCATCTTGCATGTATGTGAATGTTAACATGACAGCATGCTTGCCATGTGGCTAATTGCTTATGTGATATAACTGCATGAATGCCTATGGGTGAAGGTTGGATTGCTTGAATTGGAATGATTCATCGAAATCCGTGTTTTAGTCTACTTGCGAGTAGCAGTAGCAAATTTCAAACCATTTCCAAACAACGGATGTGCGATGCTTTGTTCCAAATTAGGCGATCTAGTCTTACTTGTATGTTGTGCGCATCACATAGTAATTCTAGCTAATTAACCGGAATAAGAACGCATGTGTTTTCAAAAACAAGATATCATGTTAGTAGTGGCCGATCTTTGATCGGGCGAGGGGGTGCTCATAGATGACCTTCCCCAATCGTATCCAAGTTCCCGAGACGAGGCAACTTTGGTGATGACGGACACGTGGCCTTAGGCAACGAGTCAGGGTTTCCTAAATTTCCCCAAAAATAAAATATTTAGGTGGCGACTCTGTATCTGGCAAAGCAGTCCATGTTTGGCACTTCTTTCTTAAAAATCAGTTTTCCAAAACGATTTGCCGGATTTGGACTCTTTGGTGATTTATCAGTCTCGCATTGCACTTTGCGGGATTAGATTCAGAACCGTGACATTTGAGTCCGAGCTGTAGAAGCAAGGACCCCCAGGGTGCGCCTGCAATGTCATAATTAGTGACCGAGCCTATTAATTATATTTTTGCATGTGTTGCATTAGGCATCTTTCATTAGTTAGGATCGTGCATTTTTCTAACTAGTTTCTCTTTTTGCTCACCTCGAGAATTGGGGTAAGCTTTCATTTGCTTTAGCATATTGCATCAGTGTGATTGTTGCCATGTCAAGCATGATTACCATGAGACTAATTGCTTGAGCGATAAATTGTTTGAATGCCTGTGGATGGTGGCTAATATCTTAAACTGGAATACTTTGATCAAAGTACATATGAGATCACTTTTTCAAGTGGTACATATTCGAAACAATTTTCAAAGCAACAAACTTGAAATCAAATGTTCCAATTTTTGCAAATTAGTCTATACTTGTGTACAACACATAGTAAAGTTAGCCTAATAATCGGAACAAGAGCATATAATATAAATAAGAATCACATCATGACTAGTAGAGGCCGATTTTTTGATCGGGTGAGTGGGCTGCTCAATTCATGACCTTCTTCTCTCGTACCTAAGTTTTTGAGCCTAGACAATCTTGGTGATGATGGATAAGTGGCCTTTGGTACGAGTCTTGGGTTTCCTAAATTTTCCCAAAATATTTAGGTGACGACTCTGTAATCTGGCAAAGTAGTCCATTTTTGGCATTTTTGATTCAAAATCAATTTTCCAAAAGATTTGCCGGATTTGGACTCTTTTGTGTTTATTTATTTCACATTGCACTTGTGAGATTAGATTCAGAACCATGAGAGTCCAAACTATAGGGCTATCGTATCCGAAAGGAGCACGAAAAGTTGAGCTACACCTATGTCCTAACGACTATAAATTTTCAAGGCATTACCCGGTTACATCAAAAGTGGGTCTTAAGCCTAACACAAATAAATCCTTGGCCATACAAAATAAAGTAAACAAAAATGAGCTTCACACTCCGAAATCCTCCCAAGTCATCACCTTGGCAGAGGCATGCCATAAGCACCTGAAAATGGTTTTCCAGATAGGGATGTGAATAAAATCCAGCAAACATAATCTTAATGATGTGCATGACATTTAACTATATTATGAGGTGAATGCAAATGAGATATCTTGCCCAAAATATAAGTTTCCATTTTGAAACGTCATGCCATGCACTATTCCGAAATAATAAGCAATTCAAAAGCTTTCAATTCAATAAAACTCGGGGCGGTAAATATGACTTTAGCAATCCCTAGGTACGTGTCTGCAAGCAGTCTCATAGAGCACTATCAAAACCACTTTACCAGCTCTTAACCAGAAGGAAATTGGAACCTACTCCACGCGTGTTTTGGGACTTTCACCATGGACCTAAAGGCAACTTAATTCTCATCAACTACACCTCCTAACCGGATTCACCAAGGTATTTACCCCATTTTCTCAATACCTTACAAACATTCGCAACAATTTCAAAAGTTTCACAATGTATTAAATCACAATGCATTTCTCGATACGCGAATAAATTGAATTCATGAATCATGGAATGTTCGATGAGATGCATGACTTTGTAAATGTTTCGATTTACCTAATTCACATGCAATTTCTATAACACGTCAATACAACCCTCCACTGGTTGCCAAAACAATTATTTCTATTCAATATATTTCAAAATGGGCAACATGTATAGAACATAATCCAATACTCTCAATAATTCCGATCATAAGAGTAATATTCCAAATTCACAATCACATATTTTCCCAACACAACCAATACTCAGAATTTTTCAAAAATTCGATAATTTTTCAACACAAAACCAATTTCCTCGAACCTCAACATTTTTAGGATTTTGAAAAAAATTAGGAATTTATCATTTTAAAGATAAATTTCTTAAATTCGAGTATTCCACAACCATGTTAAGTAAATAATTTGTCATGACCCAACCTTGGTATCCAAAGGTTGGGTATCACAACCAATCAACTACTAAGGTTACCAAAAGTCAGTTCTAAATTCAACATATTAATCATGCAAGTGGGGACAAAATAAAAGGGTACCTAAATATTTTTATACAAAAAGAAAACATGCACAAGAACTTTTATTTATTTACAAAAAAAAAAAAAAACCATTAGCTGTTAAAGTTGTCTAATTTATAAAATACTTGGAGCTAGACCATATTTACAAAGTGCACTGTGTCTACTCTAAGCCCTGACCTTGCTATTCCCAAAGCTTACGAGCATAGGGTTAAAAAAAGCCCTCCCTAAGTTTCATTACCTAAAAGTATATAATGACTATAAGTACATGACAGAGTAAGGAGCATTATACTATGAGCATAAGGGTATAAAATCACCATGGATAATTATTTGGGCTAGGTAGTGAATAATTCAGTTCAAACAAATAAATTATTTTAAATAACAGAAATATAATTCAAAAATCATATAAGCAAAATAATCATAACCACGATACAAAACAGAACGGATGGTCAATGGATTTATGACAAATAGAGGGTCACTAAAGTGACTAATCAGAGAACCAATAGTTATTTATGTCCCCAAGGCATGAGACCTCCGTGGTGGTACTTATGAAATAATTGATCACATTATCAATTATCAAATTGTCCTCAAAAACATATTTAATAAACAATTATATCCATAGGTTTTCCTTTTAAAACAAATAGGGTTCATTAAACAAATAACATATTTGAAATGTTAATATAATTTACGAAGCATGATTTACATAAAATAGTTTATGGTTACTCAAGGTATAATACAACTCACCTTAATATTGATTCCTAATTTTTGCTTTTCGTTTTCTAAGGCTCCTCTATTATGCTAATTCCACATCTCATTTGTTTGCTTTAGTTTAGTAAAAGTATACCTATTTATATAGGTGATTCAATAAGAAGACTTTGGTGCCAAGGATTTGAGCACCGAAGCGTTGCAGCTTAGCTGCCACCTCTCATTGTCTTTATCCTTTATCCATTAGTCTTATCAAAGCTTATCCAAAGCAAATTATATTTTGACCCTTATATTAAAATAATTGCATTATCATTCTTTTGATAAAACATAATAACCCCTAATTTAAATTAAATCACATTTCTTTACATAAAATTAAATATGCTTTTTTTTTTTTTTTATAATTATAATTAGTTGATATTAACACGGTGCTAAAACTACTTAAACATTTGGGGTGTCACACTATTGAAAGTTTAAAAAGTATTCAAGAAATTCCCCTTTTTGTGCATTAAATATAAATTCACAAAACCCTAATCTTCCAAATTGCTCCAACTATCAAAATAGCAAATAATTGAGCTAAAATACATACAAAATATTAAGAAAACCCCTACCTCAGCTAGAATAGAAGAGAAACAAAGCCCTAATTTCCAAAGTTGTAGAATTTTGATCTCCACCAGTCAAAACATAGCTCTTGTCGTGCTCTTCATTTTGGTCTTAAGAACTAGGATCAAAATATTGTTTGATTTGTCTGGATTGAGAGAGATGTAAAGTTTTGGTGGTGGTTGTAGAGAAAAGAGACAGAAAAGAGATAAAAGAGATATTTTAGAGATATGTATATATATATCAAAGAGTTATGAGAGAAAAGAGGTGGAGGCATTAGATTTGACAAAAAGAAGTTCAAAAATTAAGGCAGGATGCGCACGACTCTCTACGCACATGTAGTGCCCTCCAACCGCACATGTCAAGGCTATGCTTTGTTACAACAAAATGGACTTGGGGTCCCAAAACACATGCTCAGAGCTTCCACAAAATACATCCACGAGCTTTCGTGCTCCAACTAACACAAAAATTTAACCTCTTTCTCACTAGGGTGGTGGCACATCACCAAGTCTTGAAATGTTAGATAGGAATGAGCTAGATGCCCTGTCAAGACCCAAACTTGCCCCTAGAAGTTCAGGCATGACCCATTCAGACACAGACACATAACCTGATATATATAACATAAGGGGGCCTTATCGGAAGCTCAAACTAATAAAAGAATATTGAACCAAACAAATTCCATTGAGCTGCCTCTAACATGCCAGGATCTTATACATCACATACATCATAATAGGTAGACAAAGACCAAAACATATTCTTTAATAGTACATACACACAAGTACATACATAAATCCAGCCCTACATCGGGCATATACCAAAACTACAGAAGTTATATACATCAACTTTAGAGGGCACTCAAAAACAAGCCAACATCTTAACAAACACCAAAAAGAAAAATAAATGGCCTCGTAGAGTGCCTGGACACATGAAACTGGGCAAAAGAAACCGGGCGTCATGGGCTAAGACAAACCACCTGGTTGGTTACCTACAGAAACAGACATAACAGCGAATGAGCCAGGCTCGGTGAATAGTAATACATAATGAAAACAATGCTTGATCTAAGATATAAAACATCAAAACATGAAAAGATCTACATATAGTCGGTCTGCTTCTGTATTAGTTTTATGACAGTCTTGGTCATACTTAGATCATGGTAGCTTGCAACATGATATCTTGAAACATGATGGCTATAAGCCCTTGAACGTAATGGCACAAAGCCCTTAAACATGGTGGCGTAAAGCCCCTGAACATAGTGGCACGAGGCCCTTACATAAGTTGGCATAAAGCCCTTGAACATACTTGTATGAACTCAAGAGGTGCCTCACACGGACTCTAGAGGTGACTCACATCGTAGCACTTAGTTCCGTGTAGCACTTTGTTTCATATCATATTAACAAAGTAACTTGGTTTCAGAGTCTTATTCAACGAACATATTTCATCTTTTCCATTTCTTTCTTTGCAAATGTTGAAACATAACTTAGTTGCATTTTATGTATGAACATACTACTTATGACAATCATGAGTTACATCTGTATATATATTGGTACTACTACTCACAGCGTTGAGTTGACGTGTTACTTCCTTCCGGAGTGTGTCCTGCACACATTCAAAACTTATACATTAGTTCAGGTTTACTTGTCAATTTATCTTTTGTTTCACTTCACTTCGAAGGAGCGTATCAATATCAAAACAATCTCAAATACATATTTCGACAATATTAGAGGATTCTACACGTAAAACGGAGCAAACAGGGTTTTTCAGCATGAGCCGCACGTGCGGCTGTGAGCCCCGCACGTGCGGCAGTTGGCCCCGCACGTGCGGCCCTGAGGTCCCGCACGTGCTTTTTAAGCAGAACCAAAACACAAAAATTCAGCATTTGCCACGTGCGGCAGTGACTCCCGCACATGCGGCGATTGACCAGTTTGGGTCTGAAAATTGCAACAAAATTCTATCTTTTGGGGAATGTTTTCAAGGCTCAAGGATGGATCTTTTCATGGCTAAATTATGGTTCAAAAACATGTAATTCAGGTACATCATACCATCATTTAACTTGAATTAAACCCATGAACACAACTCAATTGATTTGAACAAAGTTGAAGCTCACAACATGATCTCATTTTTGAGGCTCTTAACTTACATATAGCTTAACTCACATACATATAACATAGACATACAAAACATGGCATGAGAATGAATACCAATTTGGTAAGTAAGAGACAAGATGCAAGCTCCTACTAGATAATTTGAATTGGATTCAAAATACACAATAATAGGATTATCATAAACTTCAACATACGCCTCTAGATCTTACAAGTTCAAGAGCTTTTTATGTCCAATTAAGGAAGAGGATTGGATTAGGGAATTTAACCTTACCTTAGCTTCAATCTCTCTCAATTCTCCCTTGTTTCTAACCTCTCTTCTCCCTTCTCTTCCTAGGAAAATTTGAACTAAGTCTAAGGCTTAAGGCTCAAGAACACACTCATATATATCTATTAGAGCTAATAAGACAAAAATCAATCGTTTAATCATCCCAAATTGAAATTTCACAACATTGCTTAATATTACCTAAAAATCATGCTGATCGCATATATGAAATCAATTTCAGATAATTAAGCCACTAAAGCTTCCAATTTCTGATTCAAACGTTCTAGCATAACAGATACTTTTCTTGTTTGGACAGATAGACATCTTTAAACTTATGATTCACTTACTTAACTTTAATTTCTCATAGGGTTTCACAATAAGCATTCAAAAGCATAAAACAAGAACTGAACATATATCAGAAAACTTGTTCGAGGGTCGGGATATTACATGCCCATTAGAGAATATATTTAACCAAGTATATAAACATTTGATTTAGAATATGCATAACCCATGACCCTTTCCCATGAACACTAGCCCAACAATCTCATATTCCCGTGCACGTCATTCCAATTAATTTCCACATTTCTCCGTTCTCACATGGATGGCTAGTAGACACCTCAAATTTTCCACGTTCATTGTCCTCACACGATCGCCACGTGGACACCTCAAGCATTCCCACATTTATTGTCCTCGCACGATTGGGCAAGTGGGCACCTTAATTTTCCCATGCAGGTAATACTATATCACACATTAAATAGATTACCCAAAACTCTAATTTTATCTCAACATATTTTCAATTTCACCCATTGATTCCCCTCTATTTACCAACCAAGACCCATGAACAATGGTCAGGGTTTCACAAGCAATTGGGGTTTTTCCTTCTATTATTTCATTTTCCAAGATTCATGGTGTATACATTGTATTTTATTAAGAAATAACCAATTATTCCAAAAAATTTAAAAAAAGAACCCTCAATCACCATTAATGCTCATATACCAATTACCGGTCCCACATCACACACGTAATATGAAATTATCGCATAATCAAACCAAAACATAGATGTACAAGCTTAAAGATATTCATATCTCAAGGTTTTGTGTAGTAAATGCACTTCCAAGATACCACGATCTAATCGGTTCAAAATGTAGCTTTCAACAAGATCAACATTTTTGATGAAGGAACGAGGATGGGTTCTTCTTATAAATAGATGAAATATAGTGTTTTGGTATTAGGGTTTTCGAAATGGAGGAGTGAGAAGAAAAGATGGAAAAGTGTCGTGACCCAAACCCGCTCCTAAAAGTTTGGGTCATAACCGGCCAGTAATCACTTGATTACCTTCGGCCTCAAACAAACATACAGAATAATTATCATAATGGGGCCATAAGCGAAAGCATAACACAAATAAAGAAGTCCATTGAGCTGTGCCAAAATGATCAAAATTGTACATCTTACAACATAGCACATTCACATATTTACATGACCATGCAAAAACTTATGTACCAAAGAGAATTCCATACCTATTAAACAAAATGAAACAAAGGTCATAACTGAATGTGAGTCAAAAACCGAAAGCACCATCATGGAGACTCGGCCAAATAGGTTCACAAAAGATAACTCCTAAGGTAGACTCTAAGGTTGACCTCCATACTGATCACCTACGCACATACGACATAGGGGATGAGCGACTCAATGAATAATAGTGAAGTAAAGAGAATCAAATGAATAATCTTGATTTAAAAGAAAGCATATTATGTTAACACAATACTCTTTCACAATTACATCCTTCACAACATTATCCATAATCATATTTGCAGAATGGCCTTAGGCGCAACATATTACGGAACGGCCTCAAGCCTAACATATAACAGAACGACCTCAGGCCCAACATATAACAAAATGGCCTTGGGCCCACATTTTAACATAACGGCCTCGGGCCCAGATATTAACATAACGACATTAGGCCCACATATTAGCACAACGGTCTCAGGCCCACATATTAGCACAACGGCCTCGAGCCCACATATTATCATAATGGCCTCGGGCCCAACATATTATAAAACAGCCTTGGGCCCAAGCACATCATAGCATAAACGGAACGACATTAGGTCCATATTGCACATGTCATATAACGTTCATAAAACTCGTTCATTTCGATCAAAACACGATATCAGAATATGTCATCGTACCTGAATCAAAATAATCAATTAAGAATATATCTTTACAATACTATTACTCACAGTGTGTTTGATCTTGCGGTGTTTCCTCCGGCACACGACCTATACAAAACATGTCACATACACATTCGATAAGTAATTCGTTCATTTCATACACTTTTCTTTTAGTGATTCACAACCTTTTTCAGTAGTTTCTAATCATCATTTCATACTCCGGAGGGTTTACATAAGGTCAAGAATGCATTCAAAAGGTCAAAGAGGTTGACACACAAAAGCAGGATTTTCTTCATTGTTGGCCGCTCGTGCAGCAATTCCAACTGCTTGAGCGGTCATGCTTCGCTCTTGCGGAAGTGTGAGCTGCTCAAGCGAGCAGAAAGAAATCCTCTAGTCTGGTCCATGTTCCACTCGTATAGAACCCTCTACCGCTCGACCGGGCATAACACACCTTGGTTCGAGTCATGGTCTGCTCGTGCGGTTTAGGCACACACAAATAGTCCGAAAATGGCACAAAAATGCAACCTTTCCATACTCCTTCTGAAGCCCAAATCTATGCTAACTAACTCACTCTCTAGCAAAGCTCTCCACCAAGATAAACTCAAAAGCTAAAGCTATATATAATTTAGGCTAATTAAAACATTATGTAATTTTACAAAATTTCACATTAGGCTCTAAAAATCATGCTAAATGCAGATATGAAGTCAGTTTTGGTTTCTAGCACCCCTAAGGCTTTCAATCTCAGTTCAAAGTTGTAATTGCAATAGATATTCCTACATTCAATAGATATAATTCCAAAATCACATAGTTCACATACTTAAACTTGCAAATTCATATTAAACACATAATCACATGCGTAATTAAGCATAGTATGGGTTGGGTTATCACAATCTTTCCCTCTTTTGGAAGTTCGGTCCTCCAAACTTGTTTACTCGCATGAAAAACAAATCATATGTCTTTATCCCATTACTTTTCCCCTTTTCCTTTTTCTCAAGCAATTTTCTTACCTGCCAATGTTCTCATCACAGAAGTTCAACTCACCTTCATTGAATGGTTAATAACCCAAATTTGTGATCCGTCCCAGTGCATATTGGTATCAAAAGCTATTCAGTAAGTCTCGTAGTCAATCTTGTAACATCAAGCCACAAATCATATAAACCACAACACTATGGCCCAACTTTTGTGCACCTTTTGGATATGACTAGCCCCACAGTTTGGACTCCTGTGGTTATGAATCTGATTTCACAAAGTGCAATGTGAAATGGTGAAAACACAAAAGAGTCCAAATCTGGCAATTCTTTTAGAAAATCAATGTTTGAATCAAATGCCAAAAATGGATTACTTTGTCAGATTTTAGAGTTGCCACCTAAATATTTTTGGGAAATTTAGGAAACCCAAGACTCGTGCCAAAGGCCATTAGTCCGTTATCACCAAAGTGTCTCAGCTCGGGAACTTAGGTACAAGAAGGGAAGGTCATGAATTGAGCACCCCACTCGCCCGATCAAAGATCAGCCTCTACTAATCATGATGTGATTTTTATTTACATTATATGCTCTTGTTCCGATTATTGGCTATTTTTTACTATGCGACAGACACACAAATATAGACTAATTTGCAAGAATTTGAACATTTGATTTCGTGTTTTACTTGAAATTGTATTGTGAATTTGCCACTTGAAAAAGTGGGCTTAAAATGGACATTTAATCAAACTATCCCAATTCAAGCAACTAGCCTTCATCCACAGGCATTCAAACAGTTATATCATTTAAGCAATTAGCCTCATGGAATGGTAACACAAACATTTGATGCAAGATGCTAAAACACAAAATTGCTCACCTAGTACTCTGAGCCAAAACAAAGTAAATTAATTAGAAAATATGCATGTTCCTAATTAATGTAAAATGACTAATGCAACGCATACATTATGTAATTTGTAGGCTAGGCTATGGGCATGGCATATGATTTCATTCAAGACATGCGATAAAGCACGTATTCAAGCAATGAATTTGATCATTTGATACTCGGTTAGTATGATGAGCCGAGCCTTGCATGCATGCAAGGCAATGTATGCAAAGCATAAGAATGCTAATTTGAAAAATGATGCCCTATACTAACCATCGTAAGCGAGTAAGTAAAAGAGAGAAAGACGTGGGGTTAGAAGACATACAACTTATTACATAATTGTCCTCATGCAAGAGGGTGCGAATCAAAGCCCGAAAGTCCAAATTAAACTAATTATTACAAAACCGAATGAATAAATAAGCAAAGAATTAACTAGCTAACTACTCTATTACAACAAGGATAATAATGAGAATGAGAAACAAACTAGCTATTTAAGCTAACTAGTTATAACAATTACAAATAAACAATAGTAATAATTACAAAACTAATAATTAACAAGACTAATTATAACAATAATAATAATAATAAATTAATTACAACGATACTTGAAGCATTAATTTATAATAACGACGTAAGCAAGGATACGCAAGGGTTGCATGTACAGTGCCCAAGAAGAGTACTATCTTCCTAGGCCTGCTCTGTTTCACCTTCAGCTAGTGCCTTCTGTTTTCTGCAAAACATACTACTAACCAAACATTGATGGCCGGCCGTGCCTTAATTTCATGCAAAACCTTGTTTTGTGCTCTGAAGTGAAAACAGTGCAGACAGAGTTATTCTAGACTTTGTTTGTCCCTCTCACACTTCTCTGTCATGGGAAAGTCTCGAGAGAAGGTTGGAATCATTTCCAAAACCATCAATGAGCAAGTTGATTGCTTGATGATTTCCGATACAATTTGGACAAAAATTAATAAATGAAAGGAACTACAACCACCCCTCCCTCCTATCATAGAGTGAACTCAAAGAGGGAGGTAGAGACGCTTCAAGGTTCATCAAAACATCATGAATTGATGTAAGACAACCCTTGACACAATGGACTTGGCATAACATTCGGCTGAACCCCAAGCAATATAACTCATTTTCTTTATGTGAGTTAGTCCATTTTAAGCCAAATTCATTAGTCTTTGCCATCCTTTAATCCATTAAGTCCAAGATAATTATTACGTCCATAAATAGATTATGTCCACTAAGTGAGAAACATGTCAAACGGGAGGTGATTCTCAACGTGAACAAGAGACTATGCCATTGACAATGAACCTCTGTAAAGATTAAGCCATTAAGCATAAATCCCTAGTTCACGTTTTGAATAACCGTCAACCGATTGAAAGAACTCTCAAATGAAAGAAATGAATAGCAAGTTGATTTATTAAAATGAAGTTCTTAAACATGGAAGTTAGTTAAAGAAAAGCTAAACACAATATTCAACAAGCTATGTATGCAAACTTATGAGACAACAATCGAGCTAATGAAAGCATGAACTATTTAAACAACCTAGAACAACCCTAAAACAACCCTTAATGGGTGAAAAACAGTGGCTCAAAGTACATGAAAGAGCCTAAAAAGCCAATCAATAAAGAGAGAAAACAAAGCTAGTAAGGAAGAACAAGGAGGGCTGGCTAACCCCTCCACTTTTGAAACTTCAAAGCATAACTTTTAGCCTTTTTTAAACTCCAAAAATCACCAAACCTTAGCAGATGTGAAACATCAGGGTCAGCCACGCCCCGCCCCAAGTCTGGCGGATGAATCTCTCCTCCAGGTGGATAAGCCTCCTTTTCCAAGAAGTTCCAGATATCATAATACTAGGGGTTTTGATCTTGTACTTCATCTATTGTGGCGATCAACTCATAGGCCGACACATACCTCTGTTTAATAATGATTGGACGCATCCGGACTCCCAAAGGGATGTCTATCATGGAAGATAGAGTTGATAAAGTGTCAGCGAACCTATTGTCCTCTCTTAACAGATGTATGAAGGTTAGCTTCGCAAACCTAGGAATCAGAACATCCAGGGTTTGGTGAGAATGTGGAACATCAGGGTCAGCCACTCCCTAAGTCTGGCGGATGAATCTCTCTCCTAGGTAGTATGCTCAGCCAAAAAGGCCCTCAAACAGGATCCTCAACGTGGAAGCATGCCAGGCAGTGGTATAGGTCACACTCGACTCATGGGGAATGCTTGCCCAAGGGTGCCAGTCGACCTGAGGAAATCAACGTAGTGTCAGAATGGCAGTATAGTGTCAGAATCAGTGTAGTGTCAGAATGGCAGTACAGTGTCAAAATGAGTGCAGTGTCGATGTCAGTGCAATGTGAGAATGGCAATATGGTACAGTGCAACAGTACAACAATATAAGAATGACCATGTAATGTGGGAAATAGTGCAATTCCTGGTCCACTGTGCTAGTGTCGAAGAAACGGCGAAAATATGGAAAGTTGCGATCCACCAGGCGACGCTGCTCAAATTGTCAGTTGTAGTACCGAGAGTGTGGTATGGACAACTCGATCGGCCTCACTGGAACTGGGGCCAATGAAGTAAAGTAGGAGTAGACCCAAAGCTGCAAATCAAAGACAGATAGATGCCATGAGAAAATAGATCAAATGAATGCGAAATGCAACAATGAATAAAATTATAAAGTGCATCAAGAAGGTGAATGTAAGATATACCTCCCAAACCCTTTAATAGCCACTAAGTGAATCCGCTTTGCGGCGGGAAACAGAGGTCATATAACAGTATAGGGTGGCTAAACCTGCACCCCCCAGTCGTAATCTGCTATCTGAGGATGATGTACCAGCGCCCCGAGGATGTACAATTCGACAGTATTCTCCCTATTCGCAAACAGGGTAGTACCAAGAAGATATGTCAGAAAGCCATGAGTGTACTAAGCAACTTCGTTTGCAGCAACCAGCTGTGTACCAGAGAAATGGTCATAAAACCAACTGTAGCACACCATCCCATGGCTAGTGGTGTCTGAAATCGCTCCGAGAAACTGGAGCTATGCATCTTTCCACTCAGCCATATCTGGATCAAAAGGGACTGGGCCGCCGACCCCAACTCGCAGACTGGTCAGCATCGAGAAATCTTACGAGGTTAGTGTCATCTCCTTGGTAGAAGAGAAGTGAAATGAGCTGGTGGTGTCCCACCATCTCTCTACCAAGGCCCCGTAAAGCAAAGACTCAGCCCTCATCTCTATGAGTCCAGAACAAAAGGAGCTGAAGCCGGCAGCATCCACCAAAGCGCGAACCTCTAGGAAGCTGCTCGTACCAGCGCCGGGGGCTGGAGATAGAGCCGTAGCCGCCTACCCTCCTACCGATCACCTATCAAATGAAAGTTTTATCAGTGTATGTGCAGCATGGGTAAATGATTTGTTCATCAAGTTCAACGTTTCAACATGTGTGTAAAGTAAAATACAAAGCAAAATGGGGGAGGAGTTATGTACCGTAGAAGCGTCGGCAGAGATGCTCCATGGGTTCTCGCAGTAAGGTATCCTCATCTAGCTCGGGGATGAAACCCTTGAATACCGCCAGGACGTGGCACGTGTGTGCGTGGTCGGTAGGTGGCTGCATCAAAAGGCCTCTCGGCTAGAGGGAGTAATGCAGCGGCTTCCTCCGCCTCCAGGTCTACACTGAGGGCAGCACCAACACCTATGGCAGGCTCTGGAACGGGGACCTCGACACTAGCCATGAAAGATTGAAGAAAATTGAAGGAAGTGAGTGAAAATGGATGAATTCCCAAAATTCCCAAATCCTAAGAGAGGGAGATAATGAAGAAATTAGGGAAAATCGAAGGGAAGCAAGAGAAGCTTGGGAAAAGTGATGAAAAAGTGAGTGAAAGCAAAGGGAAACTCAAATTTCAACCATAACAAGTTTTAATCGGTTCAAAAGTTAGAGGATCAAGAGGGTTTTCAAGAAAATTTTCGCAAGAATTGTTGGGTAATTTGAGGGAGATGAAAATCTAGAGAGAGAGAGGAGTTTGAGAGAGGGAAGGGGATGCTTTTTCGACCTAGGTTGTGGTCCAAATGGGGCTTATTTTGTGTTATAAGTAGCCACAGATTCGGTTTTACCGAATTGCCCCTTTGCTGCTGTCGAAGGCCGGTCGGGTCTATCTAAGCACGGCCGGGCATCACCGAGGCTTGGCTGGCCTTCAGTGATTTTGATTATGCTTTTGTTGCTTTCTTTCTGTTTTGTTAATTTGTTTTGTTGTGTTGCTAGTTGTCAATATTTTAGTTATAATTCTAGTCTTATTTGGAATCTTAATTTATGATTGATTTTGAGGTTTTGAGTGGGGAAACAAAAACAAAAAAATGGAAGAGGAAAAGTGGAAGAGAAAGAAAAAGAAAAGAGGGAGATTTGGAGCACCTTGATGTGTTTCAAGCTTCAACACATGCCGAATCTACATTCTAGGTGTGCTTTCCTGAGCCCCACCATTTCTCTGAAGTGTGAGTGCGTGTCAATCCCAAGATTGTCAGAATGGCAATTAGATGGCATGCAAGTTTTCCCTTTTTGCCCGTATGAGCAAGATATGTCCTTTTGAGTTGAGCATGTAGTATATATTTTTGATTCTCAGAGTATATATTTGATTCGCTTTCATTACACGGAAAAACGCTCTTATTCACAGGATATGCTTTCAAGCTTGCATAGAATATGCATGTAGTATTTTAGCATAGGACATGCATTTTTGTCTTGCCATAGAATATGTGCATCTCCATTGTGGCACGGAATGTGCACTTCTCCTTTGTTTCATAGAGTATACTCCTACATTCAATTTTGCATAGAAGATGCTCATGTCTCACGCATAGAACATGCTTTTCATTTCGCATAGAATATGCCATCGTCATTTGTATCTCGGTTGTCTATCCTGAATAAAACATGTTAATTATCGTGCACAGAACATGCATATGCTAAATCTTGCATAGAATATGCATTTTCTGCTACTGATCGTGCATAGAACATGCATTTTGTACTATTGCATTGAATATGCATTCTAATGTGGCATAGAACATGCTCTGGCTCACGCCGCATAGAATATGCTTCTTTTTGTTTCTCGCATGTTTTGCATAAAACATGTCTCTAACATTGCATGATTATTCGTCTTGCATAGAACATGCACTCTTTCTATGTTATGCTTGTTAAGTCTCTTTCTTATGTAGGCACGATATTGTATGTACGGTTCATTCAGAGGAGTTCTAGGTAAGATCATTCCTGTCCTTTACCACTCACTGTTTTGGTTAAAAGCATTTGGACGTGTTCCGATGTTTACCACCACTCCCTGTTTTGGTTAAAAGCATTTGGACGTGTTCCGATGTTAACTGCCACTCCCTGTTTTGGTTAAAAGAATTTAGACGTGTTCGGATGTTTACCACCACTCCTTGTTTTGGTTGAAAGCATTTGGACGTGTTCGGATGTTTACCACCACTCCTTGTTTTGGTTAAAAGCATTTGGACGTATTCCGATGTTTACCACCACTCCCTGTTTTGGTTAAAAGCATTTGAACGTGTTCCGATGTTTATCACAACTCCTTATTTTTTGGTTACAAACATTTGGATGCGTTCCGATGTTTAGCACCGTTCCCTTTGGTTTAGAGCAGTTGGGGGAATCCCGGTGTTCACACCATCCCTTCTCTCTTTCCGTGTGCAAACGCGTTAGGATCTTGTTTGACACCTCGGGTGCGTCCGATGGTTGTATTATTCTTTGCCTTTCCTGCGTGATGCGTAGTTAAGTTCACATAATTTTCTTACATCCTTTCTGCATGAAATGGGGTTTGGCTGGTGATTCTCACGCGTGGCATGTTTACTTACTTCTTTTCATATTAGAGGTTGTTGTACCTTGTTTCGGTTTGTTTGAATGTCGCATTTGTTTGCATAACATTTGCATTTAAATGTTTCGTTACAGCCTCATTGCATGATCATGAGTTATGTTCCTGCATCATACATATCATTTGCATCTTGCCCCAGCACTACGCTGGTTTGATTCCTTGCAAAGGGATATGTCGGCAGCCTGCGGGCGTAACCTTTTCAGTCTATGTCTTGCTTTCTTGTCCAAGTCTTAAGGCCTTGTCAAAATGGTTCGTCTTTGGGCTTTGACATTCGCTCCTGTCATTTCATGACTTCCAAGTTCTGTCAAGAGGGGCAACTGTAGACATCCCACTTTTGACTGCCCACAAGACTTACACGCTTGATTCAGTGCACTCGATGATGAAAGTTGAATTGCGAATTCACAGCGATTCGGAATCAATCAAGCTTCCGAAATAGCTTCACATCTTCAACATTTACCCTATTTGGACCCTTGGGTCTCATTTCTGAACCATTTCTCACCCTGAGCTGAGTTTGAACCAAAAAAACAGGGGAGGCCATCAAGGCCCGGCCGTGCATTGGTGATAGCCGGCCGTGGCTATGAATGGCCAGCCGGCCGACCTTCGATGGCGATAAACACTGTTCTGGGCGGGAGGCCGCCAGCTGTCCATTTTTGAAGATATTTGTCACCTTTTCAGCTCGAATTCTACAAAACCGAAGCTCTGGGATTGTTTTGAGGGTTGAACAAAATATCTAAAAGAGAGATATACACCTTGAGAGGCTTGACTCCGCCTTCTTCCATTGCAAGGCATCCTTTGAGCTAACCTAGTTTGCTTACACCATCACTAAACACCCTATACAACCTTGTTTGATCATCCTAATGCCTTGGTTGATCTTGAGGAAGTGTAATTCAAGCTTGAGAGTGCACTGAATTTGAGTTTGAAACTCTAAAAGTAGGCTAGCTTGTTGAAAGGTATAAGCTTGCTTTCTCTTTCCTTGCTTTCATTTTCGTTGTTTACTCCATCATTCTTGCTGTTTTGGTTGTTTTTGAGCTTGTTTGAAGTGTTGGAGTTGAGTTGGAAGGGTTACCAAAAGGGTAGAAAGAGCTTGCTCTTTCTACACCTTTATTTCATAACCTAAACTCTTCTCCTATTCACTCTCTTTCTTTAGTATTCAAAACTAATTTTCAAAGGTTAAAAGAGGCTAAAAAAATCATGCTTTGAGGTTTCAAAAGTGGAGGGGTTAGCCACCCCTCCTTAGGCTTGCTTGCTAGCGTTAATTCTCTCATATTTTGCTCCTTTTTTTGTGGCTTTTGTAGTGTAATTTCAACACTGTTTTTAGCCTATTAGGGGCTATTTTAGGGCTATCCTAGGTTACTTAATTGATTCATGATTTGATTAGTTTGTTTGTTGTTTCATTAGTTTGAATACATAGCTTATGTTGTGTTGTTTTAAGCTTTTCTTCAATCTATTTCTATGTCTATGAGCCAAATTTTAAGCAATCAATCAACCATCTATCATTTGTATCTGAGAATGATTTCAACCGATCGAGGTTGCTGAAAACATGTAAGAGTGGCCTACACTTAATGGCTTAATCTCTTAGGAGATTCATTGTCAACGGTGTAGCATTTCTCTCATGTTTTAGAGAGACCTCTTGTTTGACGTTATTTCTTGTTTAGAGGACTTGAACATCACCATGGACAAATGGACTAAAGAATGGTAAGGTTAAATAAAATTGGTTTAAAACTTGGATTAACACATGTAAAGAAAATAGCTTGAATAGCTTGAACTTGGCCGGACGTTATGCCAAGTTCCTTTGTGTCAAGGGTCATCAAGCATCAATTCATAGTGTTTTTGATGTCCTTTAAGCATCTCAACTTCCTTTTTTTTTTTGAGTTCATTCCATGACAAAAAGGGGAGGGGTGGTCTTTTTGCATCGCATTCATTGATTTTTGGTCCAAAATTGAATCCGAGATCATCAAGCGATCACATCGTTCATTGATGGTTTTGGAGTCAATCCCAACCTTCTCTTGAAGCTTTCCTATGACAGAGAGGGAAGGAAGGACAAATAGAACTTGAAAATGCTCTATCTGCACTGATTTCATCTTAGAGCACAAAAACAGAGTTTGCACCAAATCCATGCACGGCCAACCCTTGGTGTGTGTCTAGCAGTGCAGCTTTGCAGAAATAAAGGCAGTGACTAAAGGTGAAATAGAGGTAGTTTGGGGCAGACAGAGCAGCTTTCAGGTGATGCACATGCAACCTCCATCCATCTTCCTTGATATCCATATCAAATGCGTTGTTATTTAATTGTTTCATTAGTATAATGAATTATGTTGTAATAGTTCAATTAGTTGTAGCTAATTAGTTGATGTTGTAATATTTAACTAGCTTAGCCTAATTAATTTAGTTTAATTAGCTTAGATAGTTAGTATTCATTTCAAGTGTTGTAATAAATTAGTTAATTAGTTTAGCTATTTATTCAAGTTTTGTAATAATTAGCTTCGATTAGCTTAATTAGCTTAGCTTAAGTACTTAGTTAGCTTTATTCATTCAAACCATTCTTCGCGAGGGTGTAATGTTGTAATAAGTATGTGTGCGTGTGTGTATGTTTTCCAACCCCATGTCTTTCTCCCTTTTACTTAATCGCTTTTGATGGTTAGATTAGGGACATTCTCAATTAACATATCGCATGCTTGCATCCATTCATTTGTATTGCATGCACCGAGGCTCGGCGCATCATTCAAACTGCATTATTTCAATATCTTATTTGAATACGTGTTTATCGCATGTTGTTCAAATCGAATCATATTCCATATTAGAAGCCAAGCCTATTAATTGCATTATTGCATGTGTTGCATTAGACATCTTGTATAGTTAGGATCATGCATCTTTCTAACTAGTTTTTTTTTTGTTTTGGCTTGGAGTACTCGGTAAGCTTTTACGCTTTAGCATACTTGCATGTGTGGGTATGATGCCGTAATAGCATGCTTGCCATGAGGCTATGTGCTTACGTGCTAAACTTCATGAATGCCTGTGGTTGAAGGCTTATTGTTTGAATTGAAACAATTCAACGAATGTATGTTTTAAGCCTACTTTCTTATGGCAAAATCATGTTTTAAGCCCACTACGTTTGGTGGCAAATCTGCATCTTTAAGCCCACTTGAGGGTGGCAAATTTAAACCATTTTCGCAAAACAAACATGAGTTGAAATGTTCCAATTCTTGCAATTTAGTCTATATTTTCTTGTGTGCATCACATAGTAAGGTTAGATTAATAACCGAAATAAGAACGCATAATGTTTATAAAACATCATATCATGATTAGTAGAGGCCGATCTTTGATCGGGCGAGCGGGGGTACTCATTTCAAGACTTTCCCCTCTCGTACCTAAGTTCCCGAGCCGAGGCAACTTTGGTGATGACGGACACGTGGCCTTTGGCATAAGTTAGGGTTTCCTAAATTTCCCCAAAAACAAAAAATATTTAGGTGGCGACTCTGTAATCTAGCAAAGCAGTCCAATTTTGGAATTATTTGATTTAAAATCAATTTTCCAAAAAGATTTGTCGGATTTGGACTCTTTGGTGTTTATCAGTTTCACATTGCACTTATGAGACTAGATTCAGAACCGCGGGAGTCCAAACTGTGAGGCCTTCTTTTCAAACCTTTCTGAAAGGCAAGGCACGGAAAAAGGCGAGTCTATAGTTTCTAGCGACTCTACTGGGGATTTAGAGAACTTGACTCGAACTCATGATATGTTATTTTATCTACACTTATGTGTTTCTTTGCATTTGCATTGGTGCGCCTAAGTCACAGTGTTTGCCATCTGCTATTCCTGAGCGGTTTGCCGGAGGCTTGCTTGGAAAAGCTTGCCAAAAGGCTGACTGGTTGCGAGCTCTGCCACGATGGGAACACAACCCTTGGATCTGGACTACCGCTGTACTGTTTGATCCTCCTTTCACTTCTCAGTGTTAGGAGCAAGAGGTATATTAGGTGGTCTTGTCGAGGTACCCTTTTTGACCAATCGACCTAGTTGCATATCAGAAGCTATAGAGACTGTTCCAAACTAGGATAGGTTGCTCACCCAAGTGCAGGATTGTATGAAACCACTTGTTTGCATAGTGAACCCCTAGCTCCTGACGAAACTAGGACAGGGTAACCTTACCCATCATAGGGGTGTTTTGGCTCTCACTTACTTGATGCGTACTTTTAGAGTGAAACTCTACAGGACTGTTTGTGTCAGTTGCAAGTCTGGGTATTAGTTTTGGGGGCAGAAATTTGGGGCAAAAATCAGCGTTTGAGTGCAGTTATCCAAATTATGATTGCAACTATGTGTTGTTTCTATCTGAGCCGAGGTGCTATGCGGTTTCTGATTTTTGCTTCTTTTTGCTTTATTTTCTTTTTGCAAGGTAGTCTTTCACCATTGCTTTAGACGAGTCTGTTACCCCCCAAGCACTCTGAACTCGAGTTAGAAGGATTTGTAGATCTGGGGATCTAGTCAGGGGACAACCAGTGTTTGTGTCACTCTCGCTGGTTACTAGACAGAGAAGGATTCGGCAGAATTCGCCAATACAGCAGTCACCGTTTACCTCGCCTGTGCCTAGTCAGGCCCATTAATCTACTTCCACTCCAGACAGAGAGTATTCGCCAGTTTTGGCAGTTCAAAATCCTCCAGCTGACATGGAAGATATGCTTTGACAACTCCAGCAAACTATTGAGGCTATGCAGCTAGATGCTGCTCACCAAGCGGAAGTCACCACCCGCCAAACAGAAATTGCAGCCCAGGAGGCTGAGTTGATCGCTAGGCTGCAGCAACAACAACCTTAGCAGGCAGCAGCCTCTGCATCCCATCCCCTCTACAAACATTCCAGTACCCAGAGCTACTACTCCCATAGCTAATGTCCAGGAAAATGCAGGCATTCCAGTGGATTCGATTCCACCCTAGACTTCCAAAGCACTGGCATACCAAACAGAGGCACCATTTGAATTCAAGGTCAACCCTGCTGCACTGAAAGTAAGCAAGCTTGAGAAGCTCTTTAAATGGGCACAGGGTGTGAACTCGATCCCTGACATAGAGGATGGCTATACTGAGTCAGCAGTGACGTTGCCAGACAGATTCAAAATGCCGCATATAGATCAGTTTGATGGTTTCGGGGATCTTATGGTCCATCTACGGCTATTCTCTGACATCCTACGACCCATGGGTCTCACCAAACTACAAAAACAGTCGCTCTTCGGCCGGACCTTGTCGGGTATAGCGGCTATCTAGTACGCTAAGCTTCAAGACTCTGTGAAGAGAAATTGGAAGGAAATGGCTGAGGCCTTCATAGCACAGTACTCCTACAATACTCAAATCGAGGTCACAACTCATGATCTCGAAGCAACACGTTAGGAGGCGAAGGTGGGTTTCTTCGATTTTGTGACTCAGTAGAGGGCCAAGGCCTCCATGATGACCACCCGACCGGCTGAAAAGGACCAGATTAGAATGGTGGTCCGTAACCTGCAACCAAGACTGTTACAGAAAATGATAGTCCTACCTCTATCTACTTTTGTTGACCTCCACGAAATAGGGGTACAGATAGAGGATGCAATGAAGTAGGGTCTGATAGACCACGAGAAAGAGCATCCGAAGAGGGCTTTCATGGGCAGTTCCAATGCAACTACGAGTAGTGCAGCTGCAAGGCCTTCCGATGTTGGTATGGTCACCACCACATTGAAAACTGCCAACCCCTTTGCCGGTACATCCGATAAGACCTCACAAACCTCGAAACACCGACCCTGAGGCCAAAGGGTCTTTCACTTCTCTATACATGTCCTTATCCAAAGCCTTAGCGGTCCTGATAAAAAAAGGGCACATGAAGCCACTAGAGCCTCACCCCTTACCCGATCCTCTTCTCCCGAAACACAACCCGGCCAAATATTGCGCTTTTCATCAACAGCATGGTCACGACACTGACCTATGCTTTAGATTGCGTCATGAGATTCAAGATCTCATTGACAATAAGGTGATAACGCCTCTTCAAAAGCCTAATGTCACTACAAATCCTCTCCCACCACATAACCAAGCCCTTCCTCCCCAACAAATAAACCTCATCCATACACTGGCCATCCCTTACGACCCCAGTATATACATCACTCCCTCTTACCTACCTAAGCCGGCGTTGTTCATCCTGGAAAGCACAGACTTGTGCATGATGAACGTGTCCATATCCCAACCCAAACCTAGGGTGGTGACCATGGTAGATGAAGGTAGAGTAGCCTTGGTGGAGAGTGGGAACATCAGTTCAGTGCCTGAGGGCTCTGTAGATTTATCTGAGGAGAAATACAACCCATGCCGTTACATTGTGCCAACCAATCAGGCCAAACCAGATGTGGAGTTGCCAACAGGAATGGAGGTTAGTGTGGTCTAGGAGGATGAACCAAGCCAAGGATTGGATGACTTAGCCAACCTCGAGGAGGACATCAACAATCTGCAATTCTACGATGAGCAAGATCTGGGAAATGTACAGATTGATTGGTTTCATCTGAACGGGTCGACAGACAACTCAGGGTGGCTCGGTGACGAACTCGATATAGATGAGGGACTTCAACCAAAGCTGGAACAGCTAAAAGTAGGAACTGCTACAAGGGTTAGAACGGCCGAAGACAAGGGTAAGCTGCTGGAAGACGCTGGTCTAAAACAAGTGGCTCAGGAATCGAGCATTGTTAGTACTGCCGATACAAAGCAAGAAGCCACACTGAGGCAGTTTGAATAAAAAAGGGATGGAAATAGTCAGGAAGCTGGAAAAGCCAAACACCTTGTGGAGGATGACTGTGATGTGAAAGTAATTACAATGGAACTGGACAATTGCCTGTTGGTTGCTGGAGGAGTATGGTAGGAAGATGATGATCTGCATCTTGCCTACACAGACGAGGATTGGGGCCAAGACCTGACAGACGACACTTGGTATTCTGAGGAAGTGGATCATATGACTAGAAGCGGGCAGTACTTCAAGCCCCCACACTTAGACCAACCAGAAGCATTCAGAAAGGATAAGGAGGCCGAAAAATAGAAGGATAAGCAGTTGGAAGAAGAAGCTGTACTGAAGCAGCTAAAGAAGATCCAAGCAGACATATCCATTTGGGGGTTGCTCATGGCTTCGTGAGTGCACCGGCAAGCTGTCCTATCCGCAATGGATAAGGCAAAGCTGTCTATCGACACAACCCCAGAACAATTAGTAGGACTTGTCTTCCCGAGAGGTGTTGCGCTGACTTTGACCTTCTCGGATAAGGAATTGTCGCCCGAGGGCTCTAAGGATAACAAACCGCTATACATCTCTGTTGAATGTAGAGAGAAGTAGGTGCCGGTTGTACTTGTTGACACTGGGTCTGCAATTAATGTTTGTCCGTCATGCACGGCCTATGCTATTGGCTTGAAACTGGCAGATTTTGTACCAACGGCCCAAGTGATCCAGGCTTACGACAACACAAGCAGCAAGGTGATGGGAATAGTTCAGATCAGAACACAGGTTGGTCCGGCACAACAGGATATTGAGTTTCATGTCCTGGATGTTCCGGCTACCTTCAACTTGTTACTTGGGCGACCCTAGCTGTACCAAGTAAAAGTTGTTTCTTTTACCTTGCATCAAATGCTGAAGTACCCTCTGGGGAAGGGGGTAGCCATTGTTTTTGGAAATTCTTCTATACATCCTCTGCCGGAGGTCACTAACCAGTACTGGAGATTGTACATGGCGATAAGGATGTTTTCTTGTTTGGTTTTACCTTGGCCGAGGCCCGGGTGGTGCAAAACATCTTAGCTATTGATGAGAGATTGTACGTCAGTGCTCAATCAGTCTACCTCATGAACAAGCTACAACATATACCTGGGATGGGATTAGGAAAAAGCAGCCGGAAGGGCGTTACTGCACTGGCCGAAGTACCACATAACCCTCATGCCTTTGGCTTGGGCTACACACCTACCAAAGAGGATTGGGTTCGAAAAGGAAAGGAAATGGCAGGAAGAGCCAGAGCTAAACAAACTAGGAAGCACTATGAGCTTGTGCATAGATCAATTCAGGGAACTCTGAATGGCCGCTTTGTCCGAGAGGGGGAAGACTTCCCATTTTGCGGCTTTACTGAGCCATGGTTGAACTTTGAGAAGCGACGTCTACCTGGCTTCGAGATTTTCTTCGACTTACAGCTGCAAGAGGGTGAAGCCACAGAGGAACAAACTGAATTAACTGCTGAGGCTGAACAGAGTACAGAGGGTGAGTCCAACGGCAATGAACTTGAGATAGGAGCTGCTCTAGCATGTCTAATTTCGGATCCTTAGATCAACTCGGAGAGCTTAGGGGATGACTCCACCATTTCCATGATCGGAGACCAATCAAGTGTGGACCCTTCCTGTGGTATTCTGGATGCATCTAATGCACCATCTTTCATTTGGCAACTAGAGGAGGGCTTTTTGTCCAGCAGTTTTGAATCAGGTAGTGAGTCGGAATCTAATTCCACAGAGTCTGTGGAGTTGGAGTCAGATTCCAATTCTTCTGAGTCAGAGTTTGGTATTCCTGGGGTTGATAACCCGGATGCCATAGTTTTGTCCAGGTCGTCTTTTTCCTTTTCTTTTGAGTCGGTTGTAATTGAGGAATTGGATGAGCTGGAAGCTTTGAATGAGAATGATACCACTGCTGTTTCCGAGTACTTCTCTGTGCCACTTGTGTATTGCATTGATCATGACTTTCAAAATTTTGATAAAAACGATGAGGAAGGAATTCCTCTAGTTTTGAAACATTTGATTGATCGAGAGGAGGAGAGGTTTGTAAGACCCCTTGTTGATGAAATCGTTGCAATTAATGTGGGTACTGAGAAGGATCCGTGTCTAGTCTAGATCGGGTCCACGTTGTCTTCGGAGGAACACGAGCGCTTAGTCGCTTTATTAAAAGATTTCAAAGATGTTTTCGCGTGATCCTACGAAGACATGCCTGGAATCAATCCTGAAATTGTATAGCATCGGATCCCTCTTGACCCTGAGGCCCGACCCGTCAAGAAGAAGCTTTGGAGAATACGCCCGGACTGGGCTTTGAAGATTAAGGAGGAGGTCACCAAGCAGATAGATGTAGGGTTTTTGCTAGTATCTGAGTATCCAACTTGGTTGGCCAACATTGTTCCAGTGCTAAAGAAAGATGGCAGAATTCGGATGTGTGTGGATTTTAGAGATCTGAATAAGGCTAGTCTAAAGGACGACTTTCCTCTACACATTGATGAATTGGTGGACGTCACCGTAGGCCATGCGTTGCTCTCCTTTATGGATGGGTTTTCCGGGTATAACTAGATCTTGATGGCACCTGAGGACAGGGAGAAGAATACCTTCACTACGCCGTGGGGAACCTATTGCTATAGGGTGATGCCGTTCGGTCTAAAAAATGATAGGGCTACTTATCAACGGGCTACGACCACGATCTTAAATGATATGATCCACAAAGAGGTTGAGGTGTACGTAGACGACATGATTGTCAAGTCCAAGGAAAGAGAGGGCCACTACATCGCCTTGAAGAAATTTTTCCAATGAATCAGGGAATATCGGTTGAGGCTGAATCCACAGAAATGCACTTTTGGTGTCACATCAAGGAAGATGCTGGGTTTCTTGATCACACAGAGGGCCATTGAGGTTGATCCTTCCAAAATCAAGGCCATACTAGAAATGCCACCACCAAGGACTGAAAAGGAGGTGCGACGCTCTCTGGGTAAAGTGCAATTCATAAGATGGTTTATTGCAAAATTAACCTTGACTTGTGAACCACTATTTGGTCTCTTGAAGAAAGGAAAGAAATTCCAATGGGATGACCGATGTTAGTTTGCTTTTGAGCAGATCAAGTAGTACCTCCAGAACCCGCCCATGTTATCACCGCCAGAGCCGGGGGAAGCCGTTGATTTGGTATCTGTCTGTAACCGACACGACTATAGGCTCATGCTTGCGCAGGAATCTGAGGATAGAGTGGAGAAAGACATCTATTACCTGAGCAAGAAGATGCTGGAATATGAGACCCGTTACACCCCACTGGAGTAGGCTTGCTGAGCCTTGGTATGGGCCACCAGGAAGTTGAGGCACTACCTGCTAGTTTACTCTGTAATTTTGGTTTCAAGATTAGATCCCATCAAATATCTCTTTGAGAAACCAGCACTTACGGGTAGGCTAGCTCGTTGGCTGCTTCTTCTCTCTGAATTTGATTTGAAATATGTGACTCGCAAGTCTGTTAAGGGGAGAGTTGTAGCGGAATTTTTGGCGGATCACCCAGTGAAAGGGGACGAAGCAGTCGAATACTTATTCCTAGATGAGGCTATTCTGCAGGTCGAAGAAGAAATTTGAACAATATACTTTGACGAAGCGTCTAACCAGTACAGTTATGGGATAGGGGTGTTGTTGATAGCACTCGACAATTCCCATATACCTTTAGCCTTCAAACTCCGGTTCAAAGTATCAAACAACAAAGCAGAATACGAGGCGTGTATCACTAGATTGGAAGCTTCCTTAGAACTAGGGGCAAAAAGGTTGGACGTCATTGGGGACTCGAACCTGGTTGTGTCTCAAGCAAAAGGAGACTGGAAGGTTAAAGAAGAAATGATGAAAATCTATCACCAAACCCTAGATGTTCTGATTCCTAGGTTTGAGAAGCTAACCTTCACACATTTGTTAAGAAAGAACAACAGGTTCACTGACGCTTTATCAACTCTATCTTCCATGATAGACATCCCTTTGGGAGTCCGGATGCATCCAATCATTATTGAACAAAGGTATGCGGCAGCCTATGAGTTGATCGCTGCAATAGATGAAGTACAAGATCAGAACCCTTGGTATTATGATATCTAGAACTTCTTGGAAAAGGAGGCTTATCCACTAGGGGTAAATGTCAAAGATAAAAGGGCAATACGGTGAATGGCTACTCAGTTTATCATCTACAGGGTTAAGTTGTACAAATAAGGCCATCTGGGAATGCACAAACTGTGTGTTGATACAGAAGAGTCGAAACGCCTAATGGAGGCCATCCATGGAGGGGAGTGCGGATCGCACATGAGCGGAGTAATGCTAGCCCGGAAGATTCTCAAGCAGGGTTATTACTGGTCAACTATGGAGGAGGATTGTATTGGTTTTGTTCAACGATGCCACAAATGCCAAATTGATGCATATCGCATGAACATCCCACCGTCGAACCTGTACAACATGACTTCACTATGGCCTTTTTCAGTTTAGGGAATTGATGTTATTGGGGCAGTTATGCCGAAAGGCTCGAATGGGCATGAGTATATCCTGGTGGCAATAGACTATTTTACAAAGTGGGTGGAAGGCCAGTCTTATGTAGTGTTGAAAGCATCACATGTGGCCAAATTCATCAAGACTAACATCATTTGTTGTTATGGGGTCCCGAATGAGATCGTTTCAGACAATGGCTCCCATTTCAAGAGAGAAGTGATCGACTTGTTGGAGAAGTACAACGTGGCTTTTCATAAGTCATCCATATATCGGCTGCAAACCAACGGAGCTGTTGAGGCCGTCAACAAGAACATCAAGTACATTTTGCAAAAAAATGATTGAGACTTACAGGGACTGGCTAGACAAATTGCCATTCGCTCTCTGGGGCTACAGGACTTCAATTTGGACATTTACTGGGGCAACTCCGTATTCTCTGGTTTATGGGATGGAAGTTGTTCTGTCGATTGAAATAGAGGTTCCGTCGCTGCGAGTTATGGCTGAGTGCCAGATAGCAGAAGCGGATTGGTAGCAAAACAGGGTCGAGGAATTGATGTTGTTCAATGAGAGGAGGCTGAAAGCACTGTACCATGTCCAAGGATATCAACGTAGGATTGCCAGGGCTTTCAACAAGAAAGTTAAGTCCAGGAATCTAAAAGAAGGGGATTTGGTGCTGAAAGACAACCGAGCTCCCATCCACGACCCTAGGGGCAAGTTCAGACCCAATTGGACTGGTCCTTACCTTATCAAATCAATTTGGTCGGGTTGAGCTGTCATTCTTATGGACCTAGATGGCCTGGAATTCTCCCAACCAATCGATATGGACAAGTTAAAGAAATACTATCCTTTGGTGGCTCGCTAGGCCGAAAACCCAGAAAGGTGACCTAGGCAAAAGTTAGAGCACAAAAAATTTGAAATAAGAAAAACTGAGCTCGCAAGATTGAAACCTAGAAAGGGCGGCCTTGGCAAAAGTTAGAGCGCAAAAGGAGAGTGTTAATACCCAAGTGAACCCGAACCGAACTACATAAGGCTTGATTCCCATCTTCGGGATACGTAGGCAACTTCATCCTGAAGTTTAGCCGTAAACACTTCAAACTCAACTGTCCTGTCCATGAGATTGTTCAGGTCATCTTTGTCTTTGCTGTATCCAAGAGTTCAGTTGTGATCTTCACTATGAGAGTTGATTATAGTACAGTACAGTGCTATTCAGACAAGGGGCAACTTTCCATTTGCTGGATTCGGGGTTGTGCATCTCAAAGATAGATTCCATGTGTGTCGAGTTGTGATCCTTAAAGAAAATGGTTTTGAAAAGTTTTAATAAAAGTTGATTTTGTTCAAATTAATCTTTTTACAACTTGGACCATTTTTGGACCAAAAAGAAAATTTTCAGTACCCACAGCTCCAATTTTATTGATTTCAATAAAAAGTTCTTAAACTCTCAATACACATCAAAGTTGCTTTTTTATTACATTCAAAAAGAAAACTTGAAAGTTAGATCAAAGCAATAAACTTGGGGCACAGATGAGTCAGGTGTTCTTGTGTCCTCTCCCAGAGATTGTGGAAGCTTCAGATGCTAAAGTAGGCTCGGTTTGTGCCTCATCTTCAAACCAAGCTAGGCATTCGCCAGAAAGGGCGCAATTGAAATTGAGAGCAGGAACCAGAAGTTCTCTCATTCTCCAAGCATTGGGGTATCGAGCTAATTGCGAGCCTCGGATTAGAAATGAAGCCAGGTATTCTATCCCTTCTTCTGGGCAAGTCTGGTCATATCCGAACTAATGCTTGAACCGGAATGGAAAATAGAAGACACAGTGTGTCAGGCCAATCAGCTGAATGCCGGGTTGCCTAGACATGCTGTAACTCATCTCGGGTAGATCAAACCAGGGGCAACGCCAAGCAATGTTAGCAGCGGACCTAGTGCACATCTAATGGCACCACCACCCTTCGTTCGGGAAATCAACTAGCCGTTGGCGAAAGAAATAGCCTCGTGCTGAATATGCAGGCCAAGAGTCCACTACCTTCAACCTATCCATGAGCCATATATGGGGAGGGATGAAAAAAAAAAAGAGAGATTAAAGAATAGAGAGGTGTATGTGGAGAGAAAAGTGAGAAAGGGTTTTAAGAGAAAAACAGAGCATGAGTGTCGAGTGATGTGAGAAACACATGTGAGATAGGGTGGGAAACATCACCTGTAAAAGTAGTGGACTTCCCGCAAACTTGGTTGTCTCCTGCCGGTGGAAGGCATCCAAGCCCATCAAAGTCTCGGCCAATGCTAAGCCAATGCAGCTCTTGCCCTCTTTCAAGACTTGGGCCACTTCGATCAAGCGAAGTCTAGACCCTTCGAAACTCGGGGCAAGTAGAAAATGTGCCAACATACACAAACAAAGGGCGTGTTGCCGAAAACCTCGCCAAAGGAGATCCCTTCGGTCACCGGCATCAAAAAATCGATGAATCAAACTGGGGATGTCTAGTTCCCCATTGTGAAATAAGGATCGAGCCTCATGGAGGGTATGCCCACACATCCGTCCTAAAGCTTGGGCGTGACCGAAACGGAGCTAAGGCAAGATTTCCTCATCACATGGGGACTCCATTAGTGCTTGAAATTCTTCGATTGTCAGGCATAGCTCTTGTCCCCCGAAGCTAAAGACGTGTCTAATTGGATTCCAACATCTAGCCGCGGCATGTATGAATGGGAAACACAGTGGAGAATGACTTAGCGGGAGTAGTGCATTTATCCCGAAAACCCCAGAAATTCACTTTTTCTGAACCATCTAAAGCAGCTATCTATTCTCGAAGTCTGTTGATGAATAATATCTCCATTTTGAGAGCAAACTATCAAGAACTTATGTGTTTGCCAGAAAAGTAGCATGGGAGTCTTATTTATAGAGTTTGGGAAGCAACTAAGCATGACACCTGGACAGCACTGACCGACATCACACCAATGGCCGGCCGTGCATCAGTGATGGTCGGCCATGCCTCAGCGAGGCCCGGCCGAGTCTTAGTGTTGGCCCAATGCAAGTCTGTTGCAGTGAAGCCTGGCCTTTGTATGGATGAATTACAATTGTACTTCTGGATCTTGTTTTGCTTATATTAGGTGTTTGTCAGCTTTTTCGAGTTGTTTTCATTTTATCTTCTGTTATCGAGTTGTATTTTATGTTCTGATCGATTGTAAGCTACTATCCGGTTCATGAATCAATCCGAGAGCAAGGCATTTACTATTCCAAAGATTGCAAGAGCAAAGGTAATGCAAAGATCATGATGAACAAAGAAGCCATTCAACAAAACTTGTTTTTTATATCTTTTGGGCCCAACTCCAATCATTGTTTTATACAACCAAAATAAAGAAAGCTTTTGAAGAATAAAAAGACAATCTGAAGCTAGTTTTAAACTACCTAACAAAACAAAAACAAAAGCAAAGTAAAGCAAAATCAGCATCGCCATCAATAGCCCATCCTCGCTCTCTTCCTCTGCGACTGTGGAGGAGGCGCATCGCTGTCGTCACTAGAGCTGCTTGACTGTAGGTCCATCTCCTCTCCCTCATTCTCTGGGGTCGTAGACCCATCAAAAGACTCCTTGGAAGGTGAGCACTGCTACACTCGGCCTCTCTCTCTATTAGCGCCTCCTCAGCCTCTCACTGGGCCCCGTCTCCGCCAACTGGCTGTGGAAGGTCCTGCAGGCACTACGGCGCTGGCTCAAGCTGAAAAGAATATCAAATATCAAATAGAGTGACCTGGAATGTACAACATGGTAATGACAGTAAGCTACACACTAAATATACCTCAATCCCGTGGGTGACTAAGGCAGTTTGCCTCCTCTATACCATGATGAGTAGTCGATCAATCGTCCCAAAGAGCTTGTTACCATAAGCTCGAGGAATCTGCAAAACAAAGGAAATTGAGAAAGGCAGATAAAAGTAACTGAACAGTAAATAGTAATGGCTGAGAATAAGCTAAAGTGCAATATGGACTAGCATAAAAAGAAAGTGTACCTGCTTGATGCCAGGGGCAAATACAAGTTTGCAGTCTCTCTCCACGATAGGCTCGAGCGGGATCTGCTCAATCACTCCATCTGGACGCATGTACATAATCTCGGTAGGGAGCGCAAGCAATCCAGGAATAGGGGCGGCAACAAGCGCACCTCTAGCGGGCGCCTCACTAGCTCCAGCAACAGGGGCAGCAGCAACCTCCGGTACAGCTCGAGCCACGCCCGGGGTAAGAGGGGACATCACCCGAGTACACAAGAAGGTCATAAAGTCGCCAAGCTCATGGTAACGGTCGCCGTCCTCACCTATCATCAACAGGTCCAGGTCAGGACCGTCCTGTAAATCATCTACGACCCTCATGCTAGCAGGAAGAAGATGTGGAACATCAGGGTCAGCCACTTCCCAAGTCTGGCGGATGAATCTCTCCCCGAGGTAGTATGCTCGGCCAAAAGGGCCCTCAAACAGGATCCTCAGCGTAGAAGAATGCCAGACAGCGATATAGGTCACCCTCGACTCATGGGGAATGCCTGCCCAAAGGTGCCAGTCGACCTGAGGAAATCAACGTAGTGTCAGAATGGCAGTACAGTGTTAGAATCAGTGTAGTGTCAGAATGGCAATACAGTGTCAGAATCAGTGCAGTGTCGAGGTCAGTGCAATGTGAGAATGGCAATGTGGTATAGTGCAATAGTACAACAGCATAAGAATGACCATGTAATGTGGGAAATAGTGTAATACCTGGTCCGCTGTGATGTGGGAAAGTTGTGATCCACCAGGCGACGCCGCTCGAATCGTGAGTTATAGTACCGAGAGCGTGGTACGAATAACTCGATCGGCCTCACTGGAACTGAAGCTAATGAAGTAAAGTAGGTGTAGACCTAAAGCTGCAAATCAAAGATAGATAGATGCCATGAGAAAATAGATCAAATGAATGAGAAATGCAACAGTGAACAAAATATAAAGTGCATCAGGAAGGTGAATATAAGATGTACCTCCCAAACCCTCCAGTAGCCGCCAAGTGAATTCGTCTTGCGGCGGGAAACGGAGCTCATATAACAATACAGGGTGACTAAACTTGCACCCCCCAGTCGTAATGCACTATCTAAGAAAGATGTACCAGCGCCCTGAGGATGTACAATCCTACGGTATTCTTCCTGTTCACAAACAGGGTAGTACCGAGAAGATATGTCAGAAAGCCACGAGTGTACTAAGCAACCTCCTCCGCAGTAACCGGCTGTGTACCAGAGAAATGGTCATAAAAGTAGCTGTAGCGTACCATCCCATGGCTAGTGGTGTCCGGAATCGCTTCGAGAAGCTGGAGCTGTGCATCTCTCCACTCAGTCATATCTGGATAAAAAGGGATTGGGCCACCGACCCCAACTCGCAGACCGGTCAGCATCGAGAAATCATACGAGGTCAGTATCATCTCCCTGGTAGAAGAGAACTGAAATGAGCTGGTGGTGTCCCACCATCTCCCTACCAGGGCCCCGTAAAGCAAAGACTTAGCCCTCATCTCTATGAGTCCGGAACAAAAGGGGCCGAAGCTAGCAGCATCCACCAAAGCGTGGACCTCCGTAGGAAGCTGTTCCTACTAGCGCAGGGTACCGAAGATAAAGCCGTAGCTGCCTACCCTCCTGGCGATCACCTATCAAATGAAAGTTTTATCAGTGTATGTGTAGCATGGGTAAATGATTTGTTCATCAAGTTCAACGTTTCAACATGTGTGTAAAGTAAAATACAAGGCAAAATGGGGGAGGAGTTGTGTACCATAGAAGCATCGGCAGAGATATGCTCCATGGGTTCTCGCAGTATGGTATCCTCGTCTAGCTCGGGAATGAAACCCTTGAATCTTAGTATACCACCAGGAGGTGGCACGTGTGTGCGTGGTTGGTAGGTGGCCGCATCAAAAGGCCTCTTGGCTAGAGGGAGTAATGCAGCGGCTTCCTCCGTGTCCATGTCTGCACTGAGGGCAGCACCAACACCTATGGCAGGCTCTGGAATGGGGACCTCGTCACTAGCCATGAAAGTTTGAAGAAAATTGAAGGGGGTGAGTGAAAATGGATGAATTCCCAAAATTCTCAAATCCTAAGAGAAGGAGATAATGAAGAAATTGGGGAAAATCAAAGGGGAGCAAGAGAAACTTGGGAAAAGGGGTGAAAAAGTGAGTGAAAGCAAAGGGAAACTCAAATTTCAGCCAAAACAAGTTTTAATCGGTTCAAAAGTTAGAGGATCAAGAGGGTTTTCAAGAAAATTTTTGGAAGGATTGTCGGGTAATTCGAGGGAGATGAAAATCTAGAGAGAGAGGAGTTTGAGAGAGGGAATGGGATGCTTTTTGAACCTAGGTTGTGGTCCAAATGTGTTTATTTTGTGTTATAAGTAGCCACTGATTCGGTTTTACCAAATTGCCCTTTTGCCGTTGTCGAAGGCCGGCCCAGTCTATCTAAGCCCGGCCGTGCATCACCAAGGCCTGGCTGGCCTTCTGTGATTTTGATTCTGCTTTTGTTGCTTTCTTTTTGTTTTGTTAATTTGTTTTGTTGTGTTGCTAGTTGTCAATATTTTAGTTGTAATTCTGATCTTATTTGGAATCTTAATTTACGATTTATTTTGAGGTTTTGAGTGGGGAAACAAAAATGAAAAAATGAAAGAGGAAAAGTGGAAGAGAAAGAAAAAGAAAAGAGGGAGATTTGGAGCACCTTGATGTGTTTCAAGCTTCAAAACATGCTGAATCTACATTCTAGGTGTGCTTTCCTAAGCCCCACCATTTCTCTGAAGTGTAAGTGCGTGTCAATCCCAAGATTGCCAGAATGGCAATTAGATGGCATGCAAGTTTTCCCCTTTTGCCCGTATGAGCAAGATATGTCCTTTTGTGTTGAGCATGTAGTATATATTTTTGATTCTCACAGTATATATTTGATTCACTTTCATTACATGGAAAAACGCTCTTATTCACAAGATATGCTTTCAAGCTTGCATAGAATATGCATGTAGTAGTTTAGCATAGGACATGCATTTTTGTCTTGCCATAGAATATGTGCATCTCCATTGTGGCACGGAATGTGCACTTCTCTTTTGTTGCATAGAGGATACTCCTACATTCAATTTTGCATAGAAGATGCTCATGTCTCACGCATGGAACATGCTTTTCATTTCGCATAAAATATGCCATCGTCATTTGTATCTCGATTGTCTATCCTGAATAGAACATGTTAACTATCGTGCATAGAACATGCATCTACTAAATCTTGCGTAGAATATGCATTTTGTGCTACTGATCGTGCATAGAATATGCATTTTGTACTATTGCATTGAATATGCATTCTAATGTGGCATAGAACATGCTCTGGCTCACGCCGCATAGAATATGCTTCTATTTTGTTTCTCTCATGTTTTGCATAAAACATGTCTCTAACATTGCATGATTATTCATCTTGCATAGAACATGCACTCTTACTATGTTATGCTTATTAAGTCTCTTTCTTATGCAGGCACGATATTCTATGTACGGTTCATTCAGAGGAGTTCCAGGTAAGATCATTCATGTCCTCCACCACTCCCTGTTTTGGTTAAAAGCATTTGGACATGTTCCGATGTTTACCACCACTCCCTGTTTTGGTTAAAAGCATTTGGACGTGTTCCGATGTTTACCACCACTCCCTGTTTTGGTTGAAAGCATTTGGACGTGTTCAGATGTTTACCACCACTCCATGTTTTGGTTAAAAGTATTCAGAGGAGCTCCAGGTAAGATCATTCATGTCCTCCACCACTCCCTGTTTTGGTTAAAAGCATTTGGACATGTTCCGATGTTTACCACTACTCCCTGTTTTGGTTAAAAGCATTTAGACATGTTCAGATGTTTACCACCACTCCCTGTTTTGGTTGAAAGCATTTGGACGTGTTCGGATGTTTACCACCACTCCCTGTTTTGGTTAAAAGCATTTGGACGTATTCCGATGTTTACCACCACTCCCTGTTTTGGTTAAAAGCATTTAGACGTGTTCTGATGTTTACCACCACTCCCTGTTTTGGTTAAAAGCATTTGAACGTGTTCCGATGTTTATCACAACTCCTTATTTTTTGGTTACAAACATTTGGATGCATTCCGATGTTTAGCACCGTTCCCTTTGGTTCAGAGCAGTCGGGTGAATCCCGGTGTTCACACCATCCCTTCTCTCTTTCCGTGTGCAAACGCGTTAGGATCTTGTTTGACACCTCGGGTGTGTCCGACGGTTGTATTATTCTTTGCCTTTCCTGCGTGATGCATAGTTAAGTTCACATAATTTTCTTACATCCTTTCTGCATGAAATGTGGTTTGGCCGGTGATTCTCACGCGTGGCATGTTTACTTACTTCTTTTCATATTAGAGGTTGTTGTACCTTGTTTCGGTTTGTTTGAATGTCGCATTTGTTTGCATAACATTTGCATTTAAATGTTTCGTTACAGCCTCATTGCATGATCATGAGTTATGTTCCTACATCGTACATATCATTTGCATCTTGCCCCAGCACTACGCTGGTTTGATTCCTTGCAAAGGGATACGTCGGCAGCCTGCGGGCGCAACCTTTTCAGTTTATGTCTTGCATTCTTGTCCAAGTCTTACGGCCTTGTCAAAATGGTTCGTCTTTGGGCTTTGACATTCGCTCCTGTCATTTCATGACTTCCGAGTTTTGTCAAAGAGGGGCAACTGTAGACATCCCACTTTTGACTGCCCACAAGACTTACACGCTTGATTTAGTGCACTCAATGATGAAAGTTGAATTGCGAATTCGCAACGATTCGGAATCAATCAGGCTTCCGAAATAGCTTCACATCTTCAACATTTACCCTATTTGGACCCTGGGTCTCATTTCTGAACCATTTCTCACCCTGAGTTGAGTTTGAACCAAAAAAACAGGGGAGGCCATCAAGGCCCGGCCATGCATTGGTGATAGCCGGCCGTGGCTATGAATGGTCGGCCGACCTTTGATGGCGATAAACACTGTTCTAGGCGGGAGGCCGCTAGCTGTCCATTTTTGAAGATATTTGTCACATTTTCAACTCGAATTCTACAAAACCGAAGCTCTGGGATTGTTTTGAGGGTTGAACAAAATATCTAGAAGAGAGATATACACCTTGAGAGGCTTGACTCCGCCTTCTTCCATTGCAAGGCATCCTTTGAGCTAACCTAGTTTGCTTACACCATCACTACACACCCTATACAACCTTGTTTGATCATCCTAATGCCTTGGTTGATCTTGAGGAAGTGTAATTCAAGCTTGAGAGTGCATTGAATTTGAGTTTGAAACTGTAAAAGTAAGCTAGCTTGTTGAAAGGTATAAGCTTGCTTTCTCTTTCCTTGCTTTCATTTTTGTTGTTTACTCCATCATTCTTGCTGTTTTGGTTGTTTTTGAGCTTGTTTGAAGTGTTGGAGTTGAGTTGGAAGGGTTACCAAAAGGGTAGAAAGAGCTTGCTCTTTCTATACCTTTATTTCATAACCTAAACTCTTCTCCTTTTCACTCTCTTTCTTTAGTATTCAAAACTGATTTTCAAAGGTTAAAAAAGGCTAAAAAAATCATGCTTTGAGGTTTCAAAAGTGGAGGGGTTAGCCACCCCTCCTTAGGCTTGCTTGCTAGCTTTAATTCTCTCATATTTTGCTCCTTTTTTTAAAAATTTTTTTTGTGGCTTTTGTGGTGTAATTTTAGCACTGTTTTTAGCCTATTAGGGGCTGTTTTAGGGCTGTCCTAAGTTATTTAATTGATTCATGATTTAGTTAGTTTGTTTGTTGTTTCATTAGTTTGAATACATAGCTTATGTTGTGTTATTTTAAGCTTTTCTTCAATCTATTTCTGGGTCTAAGAGCCAAATTTTAAGCAATCAATCTGCCATCTAACATTTGTATTTGAGAATGATTTCAACTGATCGAGGTTGCTCGAAACATGTAAGAATGGCCTAAACTTAATGGCTTAATCTCTTAGGAGATTCATTGTCAACGGTGTAGCCTTTCTCTCATGTTTTAGAGAGACCTCTCGTTTGACGTTATTTCTTGTTTAGAGGACTTGAACATCACCATTGACAAATGGACTAAAGAATGGTAAGGTTAAATAAAATTGGTTTAAAACTTGGATTAACTCACGTAAAGAAAATGGCTTGAATAGCTTAAACTTGGTCGGACGTTATGCCAAGTTCCTTTGTGTCAAGGGTCATCAAGCATTAATTCATAGTGTTTTTGATGTCCATTAAGCATCTCAACTTCCCCTTTTTTTGAGTTCATTCCATGACAAGAAGGGGAGGGGTGGTCTTTTTGCATTGCATTCATTGAGTTTTGGTCCAAAATTGAATCCGAGATCATCAAGCGATCATATTGCTCATTGATGGTTTTAGAGTCAATCCCAACCTTCTCTTGAGGCTTTCCTATGACAGAGTGGGATGGAAGGACAAATAGGACTCTGTTATCTGACACTCAGCCATAACTCGTAGTGAGGTCACTTCAATTTTGATCGGCAAAACAGCCTCCATCCCATAAACGAGAGAATAGTGGGTCGCCCCTGTAGATGTTCAGATTGAGGTCCTGTAGCCCCAGAGCACAAATGGCAATTTATCTGGCCAATCCCTGTAGGTTTCCCTCATCTTCTGCAGAATTCTCTTGATATTTTTGTTCGTAGCCTTGACAGCTCCATTGGTTTGTGGCCTATAGGTTGATGACTTATGGAAAGCCACGTTATATTTCTCAAGCAAGTCTATCACCTTTTTCTTGAAGTACGACCCATTATCAGAGATAATCTCATTCGAAACCCCATACCAGCAGATGATATTGTTCTTGATGAACTTAGCCATATGTGACGCTTTTAGCACAGAGTAGGACTGGGCCTCTACCCATTTCATGAAGTAGTCAATTGCTACTAAGATGAATTCATGTCCGTTTGACCCCTTTGGAGTGATTGTGCTGATAACATCTATTCCCGAAACAGAGAATGGCCATGGTGAAGTCATGTTGTAGAGCTTCGATGGCAGAATGTTCATGCAATTGGCATGAATTTGACATTTGTGGCAATGCCGTACAAAACCAATACAATCCTCTTCCATGGTTGACCAGTAGTAGCCTTGTCTAAGGATTTTCCGGGCGAGCATCGCACCGTTCATGTGGCCCCACATTTTCCTTCGTGAATGGCCTCCATAAGGTGCTTCGATTCCTCTTCCTCAACACACAGCTTATGCATTCCCAGATGACCTCTTTTGTACAACCTGCCTCTGTAGATGATAAATTGGACGGCCAGACGTCCTATTCCCCTTTTGTCATTAGCATTTGCTCCTGGCGGATACACCTCCTTTTGCAGGAAATTCCAAATATCATAATACCAAGGGTTCTTGTTTGAAGCCTCATCTATTGCGGCAATGGTTTCATAGGCCGGCATGTACTTCTGTTCAATAATGATCGGACGCATCTTGACTCCCAATGGAATGTCCACCACAGAAGATAGAGTTGCTAGTGCATTAGCGAATCGGTTGTTCTCTCTTAGCAAATGGGTAAACGTTAACTTTTCAAACCTCAGAATTAGCATATCTAAGACCTAATGGTAAACCTTCATTTTCTCCTCATGAACAATGGTTAGGGTTTCACAAGCAATGGGGGCTTTTCATTCTATTCTTTCATTTTCCAATATTCATAATGTATACATTGTTTTTCATTAAGAAATAACTATTCCAAAAATTTTAAGGCAAGAACCCTCAATCACCATTAATGCCCATATACCAATCACCCATCCCATATCACACCCATATTATGAAATTAATGCATAATCAAACCAAAACATAGATATACAAGGTTAAAGATATTCATACCTCAAGGTTGTGTGTGTAGAGATGAAGACCCAACGAATGCACTTCCAAGATACCACGATCTAATCGGTTCAAAATGTAACTTTTAACAAGATCAACACTTTTGATGAAGGAACAAAGATGGGTTCTTGTTATAAATAGATGAAATCTAGTGTTTTGGTATTAGGGTTATCAAAACTGAGG